>CM037851.1:277792988-277840383 GCA_021234595.1 Delia radicum | reverse complement strand
ATGAAATTATCTTAATTTAAAATGAAAAATCTAAAATTCATTTTTAAATTCTCATTTTTAATTCGAAAGTCTCAATTTAATTTAAAATCTTCGCAATTTAAATTGAAAATGGTGTTGTTTACAAGATTTCAAAACACATGTTAGTTTGAAATTAAAAAATAGTGTTATGAATTACATTTTTCTTTAAGTTTTTTCTGATTTTGGCTACAAAATTTACCTGTAAATCCAGTTGCACATGCGCAATGATAATCGTTAACCAAATCCATGCAAGTGGGCACCATTTTTACATTGGCCCACGCAATCATCGAAATCTTTTGCACACGTTGGACCACCCCAACCTTCGAGGCAAACGCATGAGAATGACCGGGCAGATTAACACATTGGCGTGCATTAACACAAGGACCAAACATGCCATACGTTGTAGCATTTGCGGCTGCGGCTAACGATGAGAGCAGCATTTAAGGCAGCTATCAGGGCAGAAGAAGATTGTGGATGAGCCGGCTATGGCAGCAGCTACTGCTGATGTTGAGGGTACGCAATGTTGAGGTATGCACGGGCTGATGTTGCTGATGAGAGTAGGATGTTGTAGCTGGATAACTGATTTCACATTCGTTTACATCAATTTGACACACATCGCCTGTCCATTCGGGTGGACATTCACAACGGAAACCGCCGATTAGATCAATACAAGTGCCACCATGTTCGCAAGGGCCACCAGCACATTCATCGATATCTAAAAAACAAGATCAACAAACAAACAGCACAACATCAGCAATGAAATGAATGACCAAAATGAGAAATAAAAATGAAATGAAACGAAATAAACATAAAAAAATTGATGCAAAATAATGGTTTATTTATGTTTTTCTTTAAGAGTTTTGTTGGTAAATCGCTTTAAAGCCGCTGCTGCTGCTGCACTATGAAGATGAAGATGATGATGATGTAGAAGAAAACTCTTTCGTTTGGTTTATCTTCCTTCAAGTGCCATCTCTTTAAAATCTGAAGTTGTTTTGTTTTTTTCTGTTGCTGTTCGTTGTTTTAGATGACTTGAGTGATGTGTTTTATGTGAGTGTGGACATTTTTATCTGTTGTCTTGAAATCTAATGTTTGCATACTGTAGTTTTGGTTTTATTTTTCATCATCATCTTCAACTTTTCATCTCGTTGTGTCGTTTCTTTTGTATCTGTTGCGTGGTTAAATAAACACAATTAGTTAAGTAAGGTGCATAAGGTGGTTTTGCTTGAGGAGCCTTTTTCCATTTGGGTTTTTTGTGTGTGTGTTACATTAAACACAAATTACGTTGGTTTGTTTGTAAAGTTCTTAAGAATTACAATTTTAAGTTAAATGAATATTATTTTTTCCTTTTAAGATATTAATGTAAAGATTAAGATTTGTTAAAAAAAAAAATAATTAAATGAATATTTTTATTAAAACAAATGAAAATTTATTCAGAACTAAATTATAAACAAACATTTTGATAATATAATGATTAAAAAGTGATTAGAAGTTTGTTTCTTAAGTCTTTTGTTATCACTGTCAATATTTTGTGATAACCATAGGATGGTAGCCGATTCGATGCAGTTATCTGTAAAGGTAGCGGTATTTTATTTTATTTTTTCGTATTTTCCTTTCAAAAGCGCATTTTCAATACTTTGTATATATTTTTATTATGTAGAGTTCGCTTATGTAGATTTCTATATGCAGAACAAATTTTGATTTTACAAGGTTTTCCACAATCTTACTAAAATGCGCTTTTCATTTTTTTATTTGTATAATTGATACTAAAACTTGTGAGCAATTTACCATCTTTTTTATCTGGCAAAGAAAAAGCTGCATACATTTACTGAAACTTCAATAAACATTTTGTGACGTTATGCTGATAATTGTATCAACATTTTTTGGAGTTGTTTGATTTTTCTTGGGTTATAAAGGGTCCGCCATCTAACGTTTTTTTTTTCAACTAGTGCTTATTTCGTGAATGGTAACACTTAGCTCATGTCTGATTTGACAGATAATTAGTTTTATCCTTCCGCTGAACGAATATGGTCCATATGTTCGTTATCTTGTGAAAAAAGTGAAAGAAACTGGCATCCTCATCGATAAACCCAAAGCGTGAAAAGCCAAAAACAGTGCGTACACCCGAGAATATTGCTGCTGTGGCAGAAAGTGTGCGTGAAGCGCTATCAACATCAATTCACCGTCGTTCTCAACAATTGAACATTTCGGAGACATCATTGAGACAAATTTTGCATAAAGACCTTGGTATGACGCCATACAAAGTCCAATTGGTTCAGGAGTTCAAAAAAAAAAAGTTATTGGCGGACCCTTTATTTGATGTATTTCTTGGAAATTATTTAATTTCGTTTGGGAGTTATTTCTTTGTTTCGATATGAAAGTTATTTCATTGGGACTTATTTCAGTGGGTAGTATTTCACTACTCCGATTTTTCTATTAAAAAAATTAACTTTTTGAATAAATTCGGCTTAGACCCTGAGACAATGTTACCATGATTTAAGTAGTGTCTGATTAATCGGATCCGGCTTCAGCTTCTGCCGAAAAGGCAATAGGCCAAAATAATTGGTAATTGGCTAAATTACTGAAAACAACACGAAACAGCCAAAACTACAACAATTTGCACAAGTCCGGGTTACGGCGTGAAAGTTATGCTTGAAATTTAACTCTTTCTGTGCTTTAAAGCAGTAATCCAAAATCGCTCCCGTATTAAAAGTTGTATATAAATTGTTGTTTGGCTTGTTTGGGGAATAATCAGCCGATTTTTGTAAATATGGCCGATGTTCGACATGGCCTTTTTGGATTTTTTTATCGTTTTTTTTAGTTTAGGCGTTTTTTTTTTTATTTTTGGTGATTTTTTTTTTAAATTTTGGAGATTTTTCATTTTTATTTAGGTAATTAAATTTTAGAATATTTTATGGAAGTTTCAGTAATTTATAGAGTTTTGAAAATTACAAAAAAATTTGTATTCTAAATTATTTTTATTTTAGAACTAAGTAGTTTAAAACGCGAATTTCGAAATTCTAGGATAATTTTTATATTTTTTCTTTATTTGCTTTTTTTTTCATTTTCTCCGATTTTTTTTTTTTTAATTTTTGCCGAGTTCTTTTCAATTGGTGTTTGTTTGATATATGAACGTGAATTTCTAAATTCTAAGACAATTTTTTTTTTTTGTATTTTATGTTTTTCTATTTTTCAACTTTGTTTTTCTTAATTTTGACGATTTTTTTTTTGAGTTTATGTGATTTTTTTATTCTGGCTATATATTAATTTTGACTGTTTTGGCGATTTTTTAATTTTAGTGGTTTTTATTCTTTAGCGATTTTCTTTCAACAAACGAAATAGTTTTAAAAATTGAGCACACTGGATGCTCAAAAAATAAGAAAATTTAAAAAAAAATTCAAATATCGTTAAAAGTCTATACATTAAAATTTGTATTTTATAATCAGGGCAAGTTTACAATGGCAAAATAATTTTTAAAATGGCACGTAACATGTCACAAAAAACAGCAAAATAAATACCAGTTTTGTGCGCCCCGGTAGGCTAGTTGGTAGCGTGCTGGCTTATCAGTGCGGGGGTCGTAGGTTCCATTCCCACCAGAGGCACTGGTCTGTTTTCGCTACAACGCGCCGAAGGCCATAGTAGCTAGTGCTCGGTTAGGGAAATAGTATATAATTTGTAATTATATGATTATTAATTAATGAAAAAAAATACCAGTTTACCATAAAGGTACTTAAAAAACTCTTATTGAGTATACAAAAAAAAAACGAAAATAAAACAAATTCAATTAAAATATTTGTTTATAAATTAATAGAATTAGAATCTATTAAATATACACTCAGAATATTATGTAGTTTACTGTTTGTAGTTTAATATACAAGTTTTCAGTTGAGTTAAAAATAAAGGGACATGCATATATTTTTTAAATAAAAATTTATTTCAAATTTTTTATACATTTGTTCAAAATAATTTACAACCATTTACCGATTTTTTTAATTTCATTTATTATAGTCATTTATTTAAAGTTTCATACAAATTTAACCACAAAAACGGAATATTGTCGTTTATTTGTTTCCGTTACAGTTATTATAAATTAAATTTTTATTTGCAAAAAAAAAAAAAATATTCCAAAAATTCGTGTCAGTTTTTTTTATTTAAATAGTTTGTTTATATAGTATTGGTCCTGAACCATTCTGTGGAATACCTGCGGGGTATGTTAGGGAAAGGTTCAGGGCATGGAGAGAGTCCTGCATTCTCTGGTTACTGGAAAACTCTCCTGGTCAGCGCCAGGCTAAGAGATTGATCTCTTTTTCCAGTAGGGGGTCGAGGCGACTCTTGTCGCTTGAAAGGGGGGTTTGAGGACCCTGGCGTCGTACTTAACTGGACACTGTAATCTCAGATACCATCTGCACAGGAAGGGTCAATCGGACACGGATATGTGCAGGTTTTGTGAGATGGTGTCTGAGACCTCGGAGCATGTTCTCTGCGAATGTCCCAGGCTTTGTGATAGGAGACTTAGGTTTCTAGGTGATCGCTTCATTTCGCCTTCCGACATCGCGAACATTTTGCTTAATAGGATAATTGGCTTTATAGGTAGCTTGAATCTGTAGGTAACTTTAGGCAGCACAATAGACCTACATTGGTCGCGGTGCATAGTGCCTTCTGATCTAATCTAATCTTATATACAACATTATTTCAATTCAAATTACAAGAAATTAAAAAAGTTTACACAAATGTTTGTGTACATACATTTTGAAGAAAAAACCAAACACAAACAAACAACTGAAATAATTTCAAATAAATCACTTGAACATTTATTTTTACAGACCTGTAGTTAAAATTTGAACACTTATAATTTTGTTCTTACGGATTTGTTAGTTATTTAAACGATGTCCAAAATAAATAACAAGAAACATTTAGTTTAAATGAAAAGTTAGTAGACCAGATTTTAAGTGATTTATCATTTATGTTAAATAAAATTTTCAGTTAATTTAAACTACAAACTATTTTGAGTGTATCACTTAAAAAATTTACAAAATTTCAATTAAAATTTTAATCATGGCAGCTTAGTTATTTCAAAAATTTTGAAACTAATAGCAAGTTTGTATCTTAAGTATTTTGTTTTTTGTACAGTAAAATTTTAAATTTGAAAAATGTGTCCATTGCAAAAGTTTGTGTCTTAAGTCTTTTGTTATGTAAATTAATAACGAATTTCAGAAGTTTATTATAATTTTAAAAATATTTGTATACCATTCACTGAACTTTGTCAGTGGGGTCAGCGTTATTTGCACAGGAATCCTTTAGAATCGGTAGATTTTACATAAATGTGGCCAAAACATTATTGGATATGCTGATGAAATTTTTAAGGTCTTAAAAACTGCTTTCAGTGAAATCATAGCTTTTCAAGTATATTAAAAAACTGGAAAAAGATGGATAAAAAACAGGACAAATTAAATTTAAGCTAAATTTAACCAAATTATCTTTAAATTTATAGAGTGAGGCCTATGGCTCTTTGGACCACTGGCTCTTCTGGTTTTGGAAATTTTTTGTATGAATTTCCTATTTTTGGCATATTTTTATGATTTCTTGAAACCAAAGTTGGGAAAATTTGTCTTTTTTGACAAAAATTTGTTTATAGCTCACAGTTTTAAACGAATTAACAAAAATAAATTTCGATAATACTGTTTTTTTAAATTTTCATTCATGTGACTTGTTTAGTTAATTAGCTTTAAAAAATGTATCTAAACATTTTGAAAACACATTTTCAATATAAATATTTTAAAGATTTAAATTGTATAGCAATTTTAAGTTTAACTCGATATTAAAAATCATCTGCTAAAACAAAAGACTTAAGAAAAAACTCAATATTTATACGAAAACAAAAAATTAATAGAGTAGTAAAAAAAATGATGATGGCTGATGCAAGCCGGCTAAAATAAACAGGAACGAAATTTAAATAACAAAAAATATTTAAAATTTCCACATTTTTCAAAAAATTTAAACTTTTTTTCTAAATTTTTATTTATCCCCACGCAGGTTATAAGTTTTAAAACTTTTACAAATTAAAAACCACTTGTGAAAATTTAAGATTTCATTTAAACAACATTTAAACACTAAAACTCTTTAAATGAATAATATAAATTTGTTCAATTTCCTTCATGATGATTTAATTGAATTTTCAAATTATTTCTTTTTATTAACAACTTCCTTTAAATTTTGTAATACAATATATCATAAAAACTATAGGCATTTAAAACGGTTATAAGTCAGTTATCAGTCATCAATAACAACATGAGCCAAAACTTAACAACAACAGCAATAAACAAAGTTGCAATAAAAAATAAAACAAAAGCTGACAGAAAATTACAAGCATCGCAACAACAACAAAAACACGACAACTGCAGAGGGAATACTAACTATAAAATCAAAAATACATTCAGCATTATGTTTAAACATAAGAAGCCAACATATGTATTGCAATTGGTAACAAATTGTTAAGCAAGACGAATCTTTGAATAATTATCTAAAAAAAAAGTAAAAGAGCAAAAAAAAAAACTGAAGGCTTTAGATATAAAGAAAAAGTAAACAATTTTTAAATGAGTCTTTAAGTTGTAAATTTTATTTATACGTTTAAAATGGTTAAAAATTTTGGAACAAAAAAAAAAAAACATTTATGAGAAAAACCTCTTCAAAATAAAACAAGATTAAATATGAAAAAATTGCTACAATGTGAAAGGCTTTAAACAGTACAAACTAAAAACCAGCGGGATTTCAAATTATTAACCATTTAGACAACAACAATTATTTACTTTTTCTTAAGCATTTGCTTTAAACATACTTTTTTTGATGAGGTTATTAAACATAAAAATAAAAAAACTAAAAAATGCGTAAAATTGGTTAAAAAAAGCGAGCAACTAACGAGGAGTCATTTTTGAATATTTCATTTTTAACAAACATAAAATAACGAATTTTATAGTGGTCTATTAATTAAACTTATGTCAGACCATAAACCAAATTTGTATATTTGTTAAAAATAAATGCTAACCTAAATTCGTCTTTTCGTGAATTTCAATAATGGCTGACAAACATACCATTAAAAATCCGCACATATATAAATACATACTACTTTATTCAAAAAGCAACAAATAACAACGCATAAAGTTTTAACATTTGTTTATTAATTAAATAAACGTTAAACTAAACCACCACCACTTTAACGAACATAGCAAAAAAAAATATAGCGTGCTTTTAAACCAAAATAAAAATTGAGGTCTTTTAAAAGACGTTGAAAAAAAAAACTGCAAAATTTTCTTTGAGAAAATTTGTTAGCTTAGCATTTAAAGATGTTAAATTTTGTTAAAATAGAAAAATTAAAATTCCTTACACACGCAATGTTAAAATGTTTGTATTAAAAAAATAAAATAATGGTTTTGAAAAATGATTTAAAATGCTCTTAACACCTTTTTGACAACACCTCTCATTTGTCATAACATTTTAACAACGCCGCTAAAACATACGACAACAAAATTTTTTTTCCAAAAGCCTCTTTTCAAACATATCTTCTAAAGATTTGTATGATTTATAATAACAAACGACAAAGAAAAAAAAAATACTTTAAATCCTCCAAGAAAAAAGTACACAAAAACGAACAAATACTCTTGTAATATTTTAAAACTATTTACTAGTACTTTACATATAAATATCTTAAAAAAATCCATTTAAACAGCAACACGTAAACTATTATGTTTTGGGTTTATTTAACCCTATTGGAAACAACAGGTGAAGAAAAATTTGAAAATATTTTGTTTACAAATATCTAGAAACTATATATTTAAATAGCAATACAAAAAACCTAAATTTCGGCTTATTTACAACTTTAAAGGTAAAAATCATTGGCCTATAACTTTTGTTTTAACTGTATTGTCAAAGCTTTAAATTGTACAATTCAATGTTTTCTGGATATAATATGTTTATTTGTTGCATTAGAGATGGGTACGTTAGTGAATTTTCAACTAACACTCACTCACTCATGGTCACGAGAGAATAATTCGTTTTACGCCCCATCAATCTCGAGCATTGTTTTCTCTACTCACACTCACTCACGTTCACCAAAGTAAATTGATATTTTCTCTTAACTAAAAATTAACTGGAATACAACTTAAGTTTTGTAAATTTAACAGTTTTATTTTTCCTGTTCTTATATTACTTATATTTAGCTGAACAAATCTGCTGAGTTTACCAGATTATTCTGCAACATCATTTTTAACTAATTTTGTTTAGCCTTTTCTGCAATTTTTTTATTTTTATGAGTGTAAACTGTAAATGAACTCACTCACGAATAATTTTTTCCTACTCACGTTCAGCTGAGTGAATTTATGTTTTACTCACATTCACGCGAGATTTCCGTGATTTAAGGAAAATTCTGCTCACGTGCCCATCTATAGTTGCAAATAATTTTGGAAAAAAAAAAATATTTCAAAATCAAGTAAGTGTCTTAAGTCTTTTGTTCTGTGAGCAGTAAAATTTATGAACTTTTAATATTTTATTATATGTTTTTCAAATCAGAAAACGGTTTCAGTGCCCTATTTCATGCTTTTGAATGCAATCACATGAAATGAGTACATTGTTGTCAACTCACATCATTTCAATAAAGCAACAATCGACAGAATTGAGAAAAGTGAGTGTAACGAAAACCATGCATTGCATTGCTTGTCTAGTGTTAACCTCACTTAACACTCACGAAAACAACGAATACACAACGATTGGTATGAATGGTCTCAATGTTAAATGAATAAAACGTTAAAAAATTTTTTTGTGAAACATATTACTGTATTAAGAAAATTAAAAAATTTTATACATATTTCATGTTTAATAAAATTAAACAAAAATTAATACATATTTCATGTTTAATAAAACTAAAAAAAAATTATTATTATTGCTACAGGTTGTAATTTGTGAGGGATTTTGATCGTTATTCAAATATTCAAAGGTATTAAAAGGGTTAAGAATTCAACTATATTCACTTTAGGCTTATCAAAAATTGTTACTTTGAAATTTATTTCATTTTGAATTTTCAAAAATTTTCTTTTACAAATTTCAAAGTTTCAAAATAATTTTCATTATAAAATTGGATTTTAAATTGTTCGTACAAATCGAACAATATTCTCGAACATCTTTAAAGGAAATAAATATTCAACATCCTGCTTGTAAATACTTCCAATTTATAGAAGATTGGGGTTTACTAATTGAAAAGCTTAATTGTTGAAATCCTGATCGAAACTACATCCTGTGGTTCTTTATAAACGTCGTTATCCATCCCTTAAGGGCAATAGCCACATCATCAATTTGGAGTGTAAGCTACAATTCAAGTCAAACGCATCATCAAATCATCTTGGTGGAAGCTATAATACAGCAATTTAAGAACGATTGGTGTTACATTTTAACGGTTATATCAAGATTGGTTTTCCATCTCAACTATTTTATTTATCAAATTTACATCGTTCTGGGTTGGTGGAGCTATAATTATCCAGATTGGTTTTACATCTCAACTATTAACTCATCAAATTTCGTTCTGTGGGAGCATATTTTAAATTTGATCGGATCGGCAGCAACATTCTAAATCATTATTGAATATAATCACTAAATAGAGTCGCAATATTTATCGATTTTTTTTTATTTACTTATTTGGACATAATTTAAATACCGGTATTACAATCATTTTTATCACGTCCAGAGTTCATTGAAAGAATTTTGACGTGATCATTTAATTTAGATATTTTTTACTAAACGGGTTGTTATATTTAACTCCAATTTTCCTTATTATTTTATTAACTTAAATTTGCTTTAATTTCTTTTATTCTCATTTTTTTTAACGTAAATCTTAACTTATTTTTTTTATTTCGCGATAAATTTTATCATAATTTAATTTCTAATCGCTAATTATTAATACCTATTAAATATTTTGTAAAATTTATTTATATATCTAAATATCTCACTAGTATTAGTCCAAATTTTTTTTATATAAAAACACCAGGTCAACTTCGTCGCCGTGATCACAGCCATTGAAGAATATGGGTAAGCTTATTAATTTATCATTTATCTTAATTTTATATTAACATACTATTGACAATTAGATATATAAATTTATTACCTTTACTTTAGTTTAAATTCAGAAATTTTTCTTGTATAAACCATTCTTCTTTAATAAACCATGAATTCTATTATGACTTGCTAGATTTTTTTTTCTTTAGTTGACGAAACTTAGGGAATAGATAATGACACAATTCAGGACGAACTGACTTTGGCTTCATACATTTTTCCTCCTTCTTTTTAAATTTTCATTTCTACTTTTCTCTTTAAAATGTGTAACGACCTGACCAAGATCCCCCCCCCCCCCATTTTACCATGAGCACGGTCGAGCATTTCTACGGGTCAGAGGCGATTTTCGTTACAAGGTCAACGAATACTACGCGAATGTTGCGATTGATTTCATGTTATTCACGTGTGATCATTTCTTTGATTGACATGTACCGGCATTATAAAAATGAATGTTAAAAAGGCATTCGACAAAAACAATAAATGGAATAAACAGCAACAGCATAAGCTGTTGTTGTTGAATAAAAGCAATGCAAAAGCAATGAATGTATGAATGGACAACAAAAACGAATGGTCTCATTCTGTTCTCTGTTTCAAATGAAATGTTTACCAAATTAAAGGTATTTTAAAGACGTATCAACTGGTATGTACAACATGTGAATGTCCGAACATTTTTGTTATTCAAAAAATTATTTTTTCGAATACTAAATTTGTATGGGTAGTTGTTGTTGGATTTAGTTCAAATTAACATATAATAATGCTTATTTAATTTAGTCAGTTGGCTGAGGGGTTGAGAGGTAGGGGTAGAGATTGATTTAATTTAGGGGTAGAGATTAATTTAATTTAGTAGTGCAAACATTTTTCTCTAGTTCTTTTATTTTCGTGATCTCGACTTTTTTATTTTATGTAGACAGTTTTTGAAAAAAAAAATGAATCTGTTAATACGAAATCGTTTAAGACGAACTCTTCCTGATAGTTTCACAAACAAAACTAGTCTAATCTGATTTAAAAATTAATAGTGTTTATAATTTTTAGAGAAAAACGTTTATTCTTCTTCTTAACCTCAAAATTTCTAAATTAAATTTGTCAAATGCATATTAATTACAAATTAATTGAGACTGTCTATATGACGTTAATATAACACGGTACACAGTGGTTCCAAACACAAAAAACATGGTAATAAATATAGATCTTTTAACTACTGGTCCAATCGGGAAATGGTGTTCCCAAAAATTGAAAAGCGGGAGCTAACCTTTAAGGAAAATGTTTCTGTGGTCACCCTGTTTTAACACAGGGTGTGCTACAGGGTGTCAAAGTTGACCATCTCGAGTATGAAAGAGCTTTAAAGGGGTATAACTTCTATAACCATGCATCGATTTTAGTGTTTTTTGGACTTTTTTAAATCTAGGTTACGAGACAAAGCAAAAACATGCTTCATGTACCATAGTAACTCTTACAGTTAAAAAAATATTTCACTTTGAATTTCAAAATCTTCATTTTTCGCCTTGACTTTTTTAATAGTTTTGCCAATAGATTATTCATTTTTCAAAGAAAATGCTCAAAATTTTTTCAAGTCATTGTAATGACCTTTCTTAAACTCCTAAAGAAAACTTTTTTGAATTATCTTAAGCCGTTTCGCAGTGATACTATTTTAAACTCAAAAATTAAAAGTGTGTTCTGAAAAATGGGGTTTTTTGGTCAGATAAGGGGTAACTTCACACACCTTTATATATATTTTGCTGATATTTTTTGGATTAGTTTTTTACATAGTTTGATAGAGTAGACTTCAAAAATGCTTAATGGTATAGTTTAAAGCATTTTTGGATATGCACCCTACGTCCAGCATTGGTCGAAAATGATGAATTTTTGAACGGAATTCTATGTTTATGACCGTGATAAAAAAAAGTCACGCCACTTAGACACGATTTGAAATTTTTATACTGTAAAGAGATTTATTCTAATGAGTTTGCCACTTCATTTGCCGCCGCCCGCTCAAAACGTAGAGCAAATTTTGTGGAAAAAGTCATTTTTTCAAAAGCCTTTTTTTGATTTATAAAAAAAGCGTACTTATATTATCAATTTCAGCAAGATTTTATTTTATTTTTAATAAAACGTAAATAATTGTCCTACATTCCAAAAATCTTTTCGATATTGCTTATGGTTATTTTTACATAAAACATCAAAGTTCAATGTAGTATATCTAACTATAATTAATTGTACATTTATTGGCTTTTGCTTTCGGTAATGTTAAAAAATTTAAATAATTTCAGAAATTTTTTTACATATTATTAAATTAGACTTAGTTATCAATTCAACGATGCATAAATCGTTTATCTAGTGTAATAAATGAATTCAAACTATTGCGCTTAAATCAGGCATTTCAGGTCAAATTGCAGTATTTAACAAATTTATATATTCAGGTATACAGAGCGTGTTGCATTATATTTCTCTAAAAGGGTTACGGGTTTTTTTTATTTTTTTAATACTATTTCAAAAACCTAATAACATATAAATGCAGGTAGAAAATGCGTTTTATGATGTAACATTTGCATAACATATTGTTTTAATGGGCTAATATAATGCGTTTTTTTTTATTTTACCTATTTCGGTTTTTTGTTTTTACAAATCCAGTACCTGCTCGATTTTTTGTTTATAAAAAAACAAATATTTGTAATATATAAGCGTAGTAATTTTAAAAGGAGGTTATTTGAGTTAAGCAGTCATGGAGGTTACAATAAAATATAGCTCCCTTTGTAAAGTAATTTGGGATACTCTTGCCAATACTGATATACGATCGGAAAAAATAGGAAAACTGATTGATACCATTGTCTACTCGTATGGCTTAAATATAAAGCCAGATGAAATTGAAAATTTTTACAAAATTTATGAAAAAAGGATTAAAGATTCCGATTATTCTATACAAAAATTTATGAAGAAGAGTCAAGATTGGCTTAATAAGGAGATGTCAGTAGTTATTGAACAGAAAAAAAGGGGCCGCCCTAAAAAAGATTATGAAGAGGTCCAGATTAGGACTAAGAAGGTAAACAGGAAGAAATGATTAACACACACTCCGCTAATGAAATAAAGGATTCTTTTAAAGCAGCTTTGACACGTATACAGCCTAAAGAAACAGGGAAAATTGTCGACGTCCTACCAACTGCGTCTCCTAAGCGTTTGAAGCGCATGATACAAAGTATTCCAACACCAAAATCATCAACTTCCTTTACCAGTGAAGATGCATTAGCTCTTTTTCTAAATTTGGGGTTAACGAGAAATAAATATGGTATTTTAAGAAAAGCTCTCATTGAAAAAGGATATGATATTTTTCCTAGCAGTAAAGCAATAAAAGAAACAAAGAAAATATTTTAAAACCAATAACATCCCCAGTGCATGCCTCTATTGAAGGCGCAAAAGTTGAACTATCACAGTTAATTGACAATACTGTTTCTAGAATTATGTCCACATTTAGCAGCAAAGATATTGAAAGATGCAAGCAATCTGATGTCGTGTTAATGTTCAAATGGGGCTGTGATGGCACATCTGGGTTTTCCGAATACAAACAACCATCTGGAAGCAGCAAAGAAAAAAGTTTTTCATCAATTTTTATGGCTTCTTTTGTGCCGTTAAGAATGCGGTTGTATAATAAATTACCTTCAACCTCGTCTGCAAATGATATATGGACGAATTTAACCCCTGGATCTAAATTTTTATGTTGTCCAATACGATTTGAATATGTAAAAGAAGACATGATTTCAACACAAAGTTTAGTAGATTCAATAGAAAGGGAAATTTCGAGCTTGTCTCCACTTTACGTGGAAATATCTGGACAAGTTATTAAAGTTTCATTTCAACCACAACTTACAATGATTGATGGAAAAGTTGCAAATGCAATTACAGACACAACATCTACTTGGAAATGTAATATATGTGGAAAATTAAGTTCACAGTTTCATGAAGATAGTGATACAATTTCTATGAACGAAAACGCTCTGAGGTTTGGGATATCGCCACTTCATGCCAGAATAAGATTTATGGAATATTGTTTACACCTCGCATACGATCTCAAATACCCGCCTTATTCCAGGAAACCTAAGCCTTTCCGTAAACAAAAACACTGATCTACACAACATGAGAAAAGAAGAGAAGAAAAGAATTCAAGATGAATTTAAATTAAGACTTGGATTAATCATTGATACGCCCCTTCAGGGGTTTGGAAGTTCCAATGACGGAAATACAGCAAGGCGTTTTTTCGAAGATCCAGAAACTACCTCCTCAATTACGGGTCTCGATAAAAACCTACTAAAACGTTTTAAAGTTATATTAGCAGTCATTAACAGTAAAAACCTATTAATGTGGCTAAATTTAAACTCTTTGCCAATGAAACAAAAGACATTATACTCACCATGTACTCTTGGAGGCCAATGACACCAACAGTACATAAAGTATTAGCTCATGCCAAAGAAATAATAGAAAACAGTATGTTGCCTTTAGGCGAACTGACTGAAGAAGCCCAGGAGGCCAGAAATAGAGACGTCAAACATTTTAGGCTTTTAACACACGTAAGTGCTCCAGAATAGCTCAAAATTCCGATTTGATGGAATTTTTATTAATATCATCGGATCCAGTACTTTACTCCATAAGAACAAAATGGTTACCAAAAATAAGCATAGACATTGAAAAGGAAGATTCTGAATCTATGCATATAAACGACCTTTTAACTTTTGATACTTCAGACTACTTTGTAGAAAATGTGTAGTCCTTAGGAATATATTCATATTTTTAGCACAATTACTACTGTACCAGTTAAATTTAATAAAACCTTATCTTTAGAACAAAAAAAAAACATTATTTTGTCTTTCAAATAAATGAATATATGGTAGTTATTTACCTGTTTTATATGGAAAATTAGAACAATATATTATGCAAATGTTACATCATAAAACGCATTTTCTACCTGCATTTATATGTTATTAGGTTTTTGAAATAGTATTAAAAAAATAAAAAAACCCGTAACCCTTTTAGAGAAATATAATGCAACACGCTCTGTATACCTGAATATATAAATTTGTTAAATACTGCAAGTTGACCTGAAATGCCTGATTTAAGCGCAATAGTTTGAATTCATTTATTACACTAGATAAACGATTTATGCATCGTTGAATTGATAACTAAGTCTAATTTAATAATATGTAAAAAAATTTCTGAAATTATTTAAATTTTTTAACATTACCGAAAGCAAAAGCCAATAAATGTACAATTAATTATAGTTAGATATACTACATTGAACTTTGATGTTTTATGTAAAAATAACCATAAGCAATATCGAAAAGATTTTTGGAATGTAGGACAATTATTTACGTTTTATTAAAAATAAAATAAAATCTTGCTGAAATTGATAATATAAGTACGCTTTTTTTATAAATCAAAAAAAGGCTTTTGAAAAAATGACTTTTTCCACAAAATTTGCTCTCCAGGCTACGTTTTTGAGCGGGCGGCGGCAAATGAAGTGGCAAACTCATTAGAATAAATCTCTTTACAGTATAAAAATTTCAAATCGTGTCTAAGTGGCGTGACTTTTTTTTATCACGGTCATAAACATAGAATTCCGTTCAAAAATTCATCATTTTCGACCAATGCTGGACGTAGGGTGCATATCCAAAAATGCTTTAAACTATACCATTAAGCATTTTTGAAGTCTACTCTATCAAACTATGTAAAAAACTAATCCAAAAAATATCAGCAAAATATATATAAAGGTGTGTGAAGTTACCCCTTATCTGACCAAAAAACCCCATTTTTCAGAACACACTTTTAATTTTTGAGTTTTAAAATAGTATCACTGCGAAACGGCTTAAGATAATTCAAAAAAGTTTTCTTTAGGAGTTTAAGAAAGGTCATTACAATGACTTGAAAAAATTTTGAGCATTTTCTTTGAAAAATGAATAATCTATTGGCAAAACTATTAAAAAAGTCAAGGCGAAAAATGAAGATTTTGAAATTCAAAGTGAAATATTTTTTTAACTGTAAGAGTTACTATGGTACATGAAGCATGTTTTTGCTTTGTCTCGTAACCTAGATTTAAAAAAGTCCAAAAAACACTAAAATCGATGCATGGTTATAGAAGTTATACCCCTTTAAAGCTCTTTCATACTCGAGATGGTCAACTTTGACACCCTGTAGCACACCCTGTGTTAAAACAGGGTGACCACAGAAACATTTTCCTTAAAGGTTAGCTCCCGCTTTTCAATTTTTGGGAACACCATTTCCCGATTGGACCAGTAGTTTAAAAGATCTATATTTATTACCATGTTTTTTGTGTTTGGAACCACTGTGCGGGTACTAGAATTTCATATATTTTTTCCATTTTAAATACGAATTTTCTAAAATTTTTAAACGTTTCCTAGATTTTCTTTTTTGACAAATTTTAAACCCAATATCCAAATATTTTTCTTCTAAATGCATTGAAAATAAGTTCTTTTAAACTCAAATAGAATAACTTCCCAATTTCGAAATAGTTTTAAAAATTTTATAGATAGTAAAACATATTTAAGCAATTTTAATCCGTTTAATATGAACCTCGTTTATAACAAACTAATTTTTTAGGTCCCACGAAGTCGTCTTAACCGGATTTTACTGGATGTTTTACACGAGAAATTTCTAAAAGGCGAATTTATTATATGTTTTTATTTTTTAAAGGCAAACGAAAGATGAACAGAATGCCTATCACTTTTCTAAGCCTAACTCAAAATATGTAGTTTGTGTCTTAAGTCTTTTGTTATGTGAATCAAAGAAGGAATTTAGAATATTTCTGTATTTTCTTAACACAAACTTAAGGCAATATTAATTTTCAGAATTTTCTATGTCTTCTTTGAAAAAAGTTCGTTCTTCAAAGGGTTAAAGTTTTAAGTTAAGATGCTGTTCAGGTACATAGCAAAGTGTCTTGCGTTTTTTTTTATTTTTTTTTAACATTTTGTTACACATACCACATTTTTTTGTGTAAGTTTTATTACTTACTTAAAAAGTATGTTTACGCGACAAAAATCTTAAGTATATTTAGCAAGTGTTAAAGATTTATCTTTATTTTTTGTCAGCTTTTAAGTGTGAGGGGTTAGTCTGTGCAAGTTTTTTTTTGTGTATAAGTATAGTAGGCTGTAGTAGTTTCTGAGTTTGTGCAGTATTAGTTTACAATTAGTCATTACTTGGTTTATTTTCTAAAGTTGTCTTTTTGGTTGCGTTTTGGTCAAAATGCATTTTTCTATGTTTGTTTTTTTGTTGGTTAAAATTGGCATGCTAAAGAGCTTTGGACATGTTTTTTTTTGGTTTTGGTTAAAGTTAAGAGTAACGCACTTTAGCGAACGTGTGAAGTCAATTTTCGTTACTAGAGTGTTAGATTTTTAATTTAGAAGACACATTTAGATAAGAAGTGTAATGCAAACATGTAATAAACCAGAAGAGAGATTTTTCTTAAAACTGTTAAATTTTATGAAGAATTTTGAAATGTAATAAATTAAACGACATATGAAAATTTAAATTGAAAGAATTATAAATTGTTTCTGAATTAAACCATTTTTGCAAAAACTTTATATAAATAAAAATTCACTATTAAAGATATTCAATAAAAACAAAAGACTTAAGACATATGCGTGAATATATCCATAATAAGGATTATGTATTATTTAGGGACATGTCCAGGGGGGGAATTTTTTTCGGCCCAAAAATTGTTAATGTTAATTAATAATCATTAATATTTTTTGCTTTGTCTATAAAATAAATTTATATAAATTATTTTTTTTTTTAATTTTGAAGGTCTCTAAACTTAATTTAAAATTTTATAAAAATTCCAACACAAATCTAATATAAATTCTCATCAGTTTGTTTTTCTTTATAAAAATATACAAAAAAAAAAAATAACCAAGCACACCTTTAAAAAAAGTTTTCTTTTAATACAAATTTAATTTGTTCCACTTAATATAACGAATCGTAAAATAATCAGGTTAACAACAAACACTCAAAATACAACAATCAAGTTTGTTTCCTAAGATTATTGTATTGCAAAAAAAAAAAAAAAAAATAATTTTGCATCAAAACAATTTAATAAATATTTTCGTATTAATATAATTCCAATTCAAAAAATTATTGCATGTTCATAAAAAATATGTTGAGTAATAAAAACTACGAATAGCAACAAAATCAAAAATACAAATATTCGCATGCAATTTAAAAAAAATAAATAAATAAAATCATAACAAATATTAGATGGCAAATAGTATTGGAGATTTTTGCATAATTACTACACAAATACTAATAGACGGACGGAAAAACAGGCTTACAAGTAAACTAAATTAGAGTGTTATTTGAGCTTCTCAGAGGCCGAAACAGACAAATCCGTTTTATTGCTTGGGATTACTCTATTTACCACAAACTTTTTATGTGCATAATCATTTTCAATTATATTTGTCTTAAAACCCCTGAAACGTAATTTTTGTTTATATTTCAGAAATTTTTTTTATTATTTTCAGAAACCAATTTTTTTTTTTAAAGAGAAGCAACACTCAGGAAATTCTTCCTATTAATTAATGTGTTGCTTTCTTTGGAAAGGGGATAGTGGAGAGATGAAAGGTGGTGAAAGATGAAGGGCTTCAAACATGGCAACACTGTAAATGCGCGAGATGATAAGTCTTAGAACAGTTGTTGCTCGCCACCTGATGTAGAGTTGGCGAATTTATTGATGCTTTTTGTTTCATAGCACTGATTCTTTATTTTACTTCGGTGGGGTTAAGTGGTATGGGAACACCGAAGGTGGATGTAGCGATACATATAAGTGATAGAAAACTCATTCATATTATTTTTCTAAATTGATGTTGTCGTCACCGGGAATCGAACCCGGGACCATCCGTGTAACAGTGCAACGCGCTAACCATTACACCACAACGCCCACACAAGCTAAATCCAATGCTTGTAAATTTTTCGCATTTGAACATTTCTTATCGCATTTAAA
Organism: Delia radicum; assembly: GCA_021234595.1. Taxonomy (NCBI): domain Eukaryota; kingdom Metazoa; phylum Arthropoda; class Insecta; order Diptera; family Anthomyiidae; genus Delia; species Delia radicum. The sequence continues at coordinate 277,821,278 of CM037851.1, read as the reverse complement.
CAATTCAAGGCTCATTTTGTCTATTTTTTGACTATGTCCCCTAAATTTCTATATTTCATGTAGACATGCATTTTAAAAGCATATGCATTTTTTAAGTTCCTGAAATATTTGCAACTTTAAAAGAATAATTAATTATTATAATTTTGAATCCTTACAACAACCTTCAATATACACTTTTTAGTTGTCAAAGAACAAAAATTTTTGAGAAATTTTAGAAAAATATTGAAGCTTAAAAAAAAATTTACTCAGAAAATTATTTTAGATTTTGCTGTTCTACTAGTTTAACTTTAAAAAGCGATATCTCAGCCATTTTTTATAGTATTTGAAAGTTCGAGACTCTTTTTTTCATTATAAGTGAGTCTATTTTTAAATACTGTCGAAAAAAAATTTATACTTTAATGTCAACATTTGTTTTAATGCAATTGCATTTTGAAGCTCTAGGAACACTTTAAATCAAATTGAGTTGCATAGATTAAATAGATTGAAATATTTAGTATATAAACTCTATTTAATTTTAGTTGATACAGCACAGGGAATTTGGGAAAACGTTTAACTTTGTGATAAAAGTATTTTAAAGAATTTGGCTCAATTGGTTTCTGAGAAGCTCATTTGAAAATAAAATACACTCGTCTATATAAAACAGAAAGACGGTAAGCGGAATATAATATTTAAGTATGATTTAGAAAAAAAACTCATAAAAAAAACTTTATAAAAACATTACATTTTGACATACAAAAATATGCCATACACGCAATGGATTTTAAGAAACTTTAATAAAATTCATTTAATTCAATAGTTTTTTCTCTCTCTTAAACCGATTAAAAAAAAAATAAAGCCAACTGCCTTTAAATAAATTGTATAATTTAAAATCAAATGCAATTTAGTTTACAAAAATTCATAACAAACGGTAACTTTGAACAAATATATTTTAAAATTAAAATACATGTAGTATGATGAAAATTAACCCTTTAGAGATTAGGGGGAATCAATAAAACACTTTTAATTTTAAAATAAATATTTATACAAACATCGTTTAGGGAAAAGTTTTATATGGGTTTCTTAAGAGTTTGCCTACTTATGAGGAACATTTTATTCGAATATAATGTATGCATAAATTCCACAGTTATGACCACAAATGTATAGAAAGGATTTTATATCAATTACATCAATTACAAAGGGTCAATATGAGCTTGCTAATTGATTCTTTTATTTAAGTACCAAGGTCAAAAATGTGTGAACAAATTATATTTTTTCGCACATAATCGAAAATCGGATCGTGCATCTTTAGGAAGAAAATTGGTTACATTTCAATAAACTATATTGATAAATACCAAAGTTTTGAACGATTATGTAGAAAAATGTATACTGCTAATATAAAAAGAAAGAACACCTCGGCGCACAGTGGTCAATTTCGCGAGATAGCGGTCAAAACTCTATAACTTTTGACCGGATTGGTATTTTTTACGCAATTTGTTTTGTTCAATAGGAGGGACTTTAAGCTTCAATTTGCGTATTCAAACGTAAAAATCGACTGATAGGAACGTAAGTAATGTGGAGTTAAAAATGCATTTTAATTTTTTGTTGAGTTTCCATGTAAAAGTTGAATATTTTGACATTTTAAATAGGTATTTTTTTTTATAATTTCTTATTTTCTTCAATCGTATTTTACAACCAATACTTATTTATTATTCCTAAACTTAATTTTGGTCAGAAAATGCCAACATTTGGCCCCTGACATTTATTTAGTCTCAATATTCACAGGGGCCAAAGGTCAAAAATTGTCAAAGGGCCAAAGGAAAAATTCCACAATTTTTTTCATTGGTTCGCTTCCGCAATTCTGTATATTGGTTTTTAGTCATTTTCAAATCCAGAAATAGTGCAAATGCTTCTTCTGGAGTAAATTTATTTTCTTCAGTTGGTGTCGGCATACTTTCTAAAATCCTTGTTGTGCGTCTGGGGCTTGCTTCCACTATTTTTTCAATGATAGCAATTTTACTGTTTTTAGTTTTCGATGGTTGAATTTGATGCAGAAATGAATCCTTTATGATGCTACAAGAAACTTCTTCATTGATATGTTTAAGCTTGCGTCTTCGTGATCTTTCACTACAATTATCAATTGGCTTTGCTGGTCGACCACCTTTTCCAGTTTCCGTGGTAGTTACTGATGGCTTTTTAAAAATAAGTTTATTTCTTAGCCATTCTTGGTTGCGTGAGTAAAACAATTTCTTGTTTCTGGAACATTGATTGTACCGTTTTCTTAAAGTATTTAAAAAGTTTTTTATTTTTAAGTTATGAATTTTAATTTCTTGTTTGTCGCATATTTTGAAGAATGGATTATTCATTATATGTAAAATAATGTCGTGTTCATCTTTCCGTTCAAAATATATATCAGATAGAACACTATAACTGAATTTAGCCATTGTTTAAACAATAATGAAGAAAAAAAATGAATGCATGGATTAATATACTATTGCTCGAAGTTTCAACATGATCTTTTTACCTCTTTGAAACATAATATAACAGGTACTTGGTTTTACCAGTTATTTCCATTGGTTTTAAATTTATTTGCAATTTTCAGGTATTTAAGTTGTGTAATATTAGATGGCAATAAAATCTTTTTTACCTTTTCCAAATGAATTGCTAGATACCACATAATTTGAGAGTTAACAGGTACTGGCAATAATATGACAGGTACTTGGTTTTACCAGTTATTTCCATTGGTTTTAAATTTATTTGCAATTTTCAGGTATTTAAGTTATGTAATATTAGATGGCAATAAAATCATTTTTTACCTTTTCCAAATGAATTGCCAGATACCACATAATTTGAGAGTTCTATTGTCATTTTTGTCAAAATTTTGATACACCCTTCTATGTGGACTAGGTCCAAATATGGGCCAACTTCTCCTAATTTCAACAGAATTATTTTTTGGGTCAATAAGAACTCTTGTACAAAATTTCATCAAAATATATGCATAATAGCCACTTTCACATACAAATAACTTCTCAAAAAATATGACGTGCATTTGTACCGAATATCTTACCTTGGGTCAGAAAAATTGCTGTAGCTCAAAAAGTGCAGTCCCGATGCATGGACATGTATATATAGGAATGTAGGGGAGAGTTAGGACTAGAAAATGGTAAATTTGTGTTTTGACTCAGCTTGACTCACAGGAGTTGTGCTCTATGAAGTAGGAAATTTCCGAGAAATTTGACCTTTTTTAAAAAAAATATTTAAATTGTTTTGAAAACAGTAGAGCTTTAATTTTTTTACCAGTAATAGGAAATAAGTTAAGTTACAACACAAAATTTATTTCGTCCAAAAGTCTTGAAAAACAAAAAAGTTATGATCATTTAAACTTTAAAAATTAACTAAAAATATCATAAATTTACTAAATTCTGAAAAAGCCCATTTTGGACCACCCTGTTCTCAGTGAAATAGTTGAAATAGAGTTCTAATTTTTTGGCTCCCGAGGTTTACTACTGTCTACTTTCATATGAGTCTAATAACTTTAAAATCGGAGAACAAAAACCAAAAGGAGTTTTGGCCGCTATCTCAAAATATTGACCACAGTGCGGCGTATGAGTAATGTTATTTTTTTAAATTATTTATTTTAAACATCTTTTGTTATTAAAAACAAATTTTTATTGCAGTTTGCATTTTCTATGCAAATCTAAAATTATTATTTTTTTAAAAAGGAAGGAATCCTGATGGGGTTCTTTTCGATTTTGTTGTAATAGAGAAGAGGAACCAGCATTAGCAGTTTATGTTATAAAAAGGGTGTATAAAAAGTTCAAAAGTATTTAAATAATATTTATGCATACACTAAGGATATTATGTAGGTAAAGACGACAGCAATTGTAGTCAAAAACAAATGCAATTGCACTTGAAGAAGGTACGACTAACATTTCATTAAATTCAACTAACAATTGTCATTTGTTTTCACTGTTCAAAAAAATACAAACACTTGTAGTAAAAACGAACCACATATGTTAGTAAAAAATAAACAAACATTTATTTTTTTTTAAATAACAAGAAACGACTGAAAAAAATTAATGTAAAATCTTAAAAAAGTCATTTGATGTGGTTTGTTTTTTTAAGTCAACTACAAGGTTAGTAAAAAATTAAATTTGTTCTACAAATAATTGACATTTACATTTAAAATAAATAAACTGTATTACAATCAAAACAACTACATATTTTTAAAGCAGAAGTTCCCTGAGTGTAATAAAAACAGATAAAATAAGGATAAAATAAGTCAGGGTCTTAAAATTTTTTTATATAAAACTTGAACAAGGTATATTAAAAAAAGTATATATTTATACAAATGATTAGACCATCAAAAATTGACTGTGTGTTTTTAGCTCTAAAACTCTGCTCTTAAAACAAATAAAATTTGACCACAAAAACAAAAAAAAATTACTTTCAAAATATTTTTTCAAATGGTTTTCATAAAATTTTGGGAATTTTGTGTGTTATGTCTATGCTTGGTTTTTTTTAGTTAGACAGAAGCATTTTAAAAAATACTACTGCGCAGGAGGGTATGTATCAGGTTGTAATTTCGTTTATAATTCATAGCAAAAAAAATTCTGGGACCCCATAAACTAAGATTTATATTCTAGATTAGCATGAATAGCGAAGCCGATTTAGCGACATCCGTCTGCTTATTGTTAAGCGAAATACTCTACTAATTTTGAGGCGAAATTGTTAACAGTTTGGAATTGAAAATTTAGTTCACTCGTATACAAGTTATATGAGAAAATGTAAAGCTCCTTGAAATTTTTGATAAATGTAAACATTTTGCTTTCGAATTTAAAGAAGTCTAGTGGTGGACTATTGAATTGAAATTTTAATTCAATATATTTTTTTTTATATCAAAATTGTTTTTGTACACAATATTTTATTTTCTTCGGTATTCCCATAGACTGAAGACATAAAAAAACAACCAGTCGATTTTCTCCGCCATTTCGGATTTCAACCAATCTTGGTATAGAATATCTAGTTTAGGAAAGCTAGTGCTAGAGCATCTTGAGTACAATATATGGATTTTGCAACGAACATAGAGAAAAAATATGATTGAATATGATTGGGGACAAAGAAATTATCGTATTATGATCCTCACATGCTTCTGTTCAATCATATTTTGATCACTGAGGACGATTTTATCAACATCTCTAATCATAATATAATTATGAGGATCATATTATGAATGTTACGTGTTTCAATCATACCATGATACTCTTAAACTATAATAACATGATGCTTTTTTTTTCTGCGTGCGTTATAGAGGAATAATTTATAATTATCATATATTTTTTTTAGAGATTTTGGAAATAAAGGTTTCTGAAATACAGAATTTCGAAACAACATTTTGAAAAAAATGCATTTTGCTTTCATTAATTGAATAATATGTACCAGTAAAACCACGATTTAAGCAGCTTTAAAATGAGGTAACAATGACTCTAGTAGCTTAAGCCGTTAAAAAGATGTTTTAACAGTTAAAAATATAAAACACGACTATTTCTTTAAATTTTTGATTATTTTATACAAATTTTAAAATGCGATATTTCCACAACCGTAAGAAATACCAACATAAAATTTGGAAAATTTTATATTTATATGGCACTTACCATCCAAGCACGGGTTAAAATTGAAGAGGATAGAGTTCAAAAATTTCGATTTTTGATGGGTTTATATGGAATGAGTTCATAGCTTTTAACCTAACCGAAGTTAGTCAAAATAGGAAAAACTTCCTATAAAAAAATATTTTGAAGTTTTAACCAGGAAGTTTGAAATTTCTTTAATTTTTTTTAGTAGTTCAAGACATTTTGCACGTTAAAAGTTACAATTTAAAATAATGCATTTATTTTACAAACATCTATGGAGGATTAAGATTTCATATATACTCGTACCATGATTTAAAAAGTTTATTTAATTAAATTTATTTATAAATCACTAAATATTTCAATTTGCTACCAAAGATAAGATTGTCATTACTTTTTTTGTTTTTTCACTTGTATTTTTATCATTTCCAACCAACAGGTGTGGAAATCGAACAGCTGTTCAAATGTAATAGGCAGGGCAACCAGATATGTACTATATCATGTGTTTTCCTGTGCGTCCTATTGAACAGTTGATGAGATATTTATCCGTTTAAGAACAATTGACGAATTGACGAAATCGATGCCAGAGATTTATTAGAGCATATTAACTGCGTATTTTTGCATATTTTCATCATACGTTCGTTTTTTGGGAAAAAGTCAAATTTTTTTTTGCATAATTTTATACTTTTTGGAACAAAAACCATTTTTTAAACATATTTTACGGTTTTTTTTGAGAATCCAAAGTTTTTTTCTAAATTTTCTGGGGGCTGTGTAACATTAATTTTGAAAATTCAAATCATTTTTGCAAATTTGAATATTCAGTTTTAAGACTATTGATTTTGGTATACTTAATTTTTTGTCTACTCTTTTGTTAGCAATTAGAATTAGAATTTTCCAGCTTGAAAAATGCGATGAATGCGTTTGATTTGATGAAAAAACATTAAAAATGTTCCTTAATTATGTGGAAACAGTAAAAATAAATGTTAGAATAGAATGGAATCGGAGAAAGTAAATGATTATTTCTTTATTTTTTCTTAACTGAAAAATGTAGACACACTCACTACAAACACATCTTGACTGAAAGACCTTGTGCGTGTATTTAAATTTTAATAAAAAAATACAGGATTTTTTATTTTTTTTAAACAGACAGCGAACAAGAATGTTATATTATAATAACTGTAACGAAAACAAAAAACCAGAACCAAAAATAGCAAAAAACACCGCTAATATTATGAAAAAACTCAAAAATTGAACAAGACAAATTTAAAAAAAATCGTCGAAATTGAAAAATGACAAAAATTTAAAACATTTTCGGAATTGGACTTATTTAATTTTATTAACGTAATTTTTAAATTTTTACGTTTTTTTTCAATCTTATCGATTTCATAAAATTTTGAGAATTTTTTTATATTTTGGGCATTTTTTTTAGTTTTAGCGATTTTTTTAATTCTGACTGCTTTTTTCCGCAATTATTTCTATTTTTTTCCATTTTGGCAATATCTTTTTCCATTATTTTGAAATTTTTTTTTTAATTTTGACGATTTTTTTTTTTTAAATTTTGCGATTTTAATTAAAGTTTTGATAAATATTTGGTTTTGAAAACAATACTCAATTAAATTTTTAATATATATGAACAAAATCTTAATTTAACCTAAATCTATTAAATAGTTACAAATTATTTAAGTTATTACTACAATATCCTTAGTAGGAACGAATTCAATTAAATTGTTAAGGCTTGGTGAGTAAAATAGTTCAAATTTAAATTAATTTAAACTTTAAGCGTGCAGTTTGAACAAATAAAGTGAACTTTTTGAATGCTTTTTAAATCTGGTATTATAGTCCATTTTACGGGTTTACATACGTTTTATACTTTAATAACCGTCCCTAAAAATTGGTACATAATGAGACATTTTGTATTAAACAATTACAATTTTGTGAACAGATTTTTAATTTTTTTTCTGAGAAAAATTTTTCTATAGGCAACTTTTCAGATTAAGAGAATGTTTTGTATTTTGTATACAAATTGTGTTTTTTTTTTTTTAAAATAATCGATAATATTTTTAAATAAAAATCTTTAAAAAAAAACAATTTTACATTTTTTGGGTTAATCATAAAACAAAATAAAAATATAACGATACAAGGAAAAAAAATAAATAAATACAAACAAATTTAACTTACTTATTTCACATGTTGGACCAGTCCAACCGGGTGCGCAGGCACAAGTGAATTCCGAGACTGGAGGAATTTGCTGGTGGTTATAGTTTGTATTACTATTACTGCTGCTGCTGCTGCTGCTATTACTGTTGTTTAATGATGACGATGAAGATCCTAAACCCAATCCTAGCAGCGGTAAATTACGTCTACTAACTGGTTTTCCCATCGACGAACTCATGCCACGCATTACACGATATGATGGTAAGGCCGTAATATTTGGTATCGTTGATTCCTTAAATGAAAATTTGCAAAAGAAACACACACACGTCAGTGTTACAAACATATCATACATTTATTCATTTTATTTTCAAAGCCACAGTCAGAAAAGATGTTAATATCAGTCTTTTAAAAAAATGAAAATTGTAATAAACAGCGTGGAAGCACTCACTCATGGCAACACATATGTACGAGATTTTTTTTTATCCACATCTTCTTCATTTCTTTACTTTCAGACTTATCTTATTTCTAGCAGTTAGTTGATGGTAAGTACTTCTTTTACTTCTCGCTTTACTTGCAAAGTTGCGAATGCTTTTTTTTTTTTGTGTATGAGTTGCATGAGTTTCATGGATGAGGCATTAAATTAATATTAAAATTGTAATAAAGATTTGTACTTCTTTGTATGCATTATGAATACACAATGTGGCTTTAATATTTATTTTTTTTACTGCGGTGTGTATAATGTTAATAGAAAGAGGGGGTAACTAACATATGGTTATAGTCGTTTAAGTGATGTAGTAGTTTTAGTTATAGTTTTTTAAAGGATTTTAAAATCACTTTTTAATTTAGATGATTTTTTTAATAAATTCGAGAATTACAATAAATAATTAACAGGTTTATAAAATAATTTTAATATTAATTTACGTTAAATTAATAATTGTTGTAAATTTTGTTTGAAAAAGGAATTTACTAAATTATTATAAACATTACACTGTGCCACAAATTTTGGGTCATCGCCGTCAGCCTTAATTGTTTTAATGCGAAATTAAAGTTGACTATTGGATAAACAAAACCGCCAAAGGGGTTTGAAAAATTAGTTCGAAATTCATTTTGATGGCATCTTGAAGTTACGGTATTTTTGAAAACTTTTTCCAATATGAGCGAAAATCAAAATAAAATAATAATATAATTATTGTAATGTAATTGTGTGTACTTATTGTTCGTTCCATTTAACACAATGTCGAAAATATATTTTTTTATATATTTTAACAAATAGTAGGCGAGATAAGCTTGATGGAATATAAATAAATCGGAAATTTTGGGTGCACATACATTTATTGACTTTTTGGGAACTTTTGGTTTTACAAGATTTATTGCAATAAAAAACTCAGATTTGCTATTCTGTTTAAATTTAATAAATAAAAAATACTTTTAAATATGATCCACAAGATCTTTTCGAAGTTGATGGGGGCAGGAAATTTTAGAAAATGCATCCATTTTTGTGTGTTCTGATAGCTATTAGATCAAATTTTCCCCTAAAATCTTTCTTTAACTTCTTTAACTTCTTTAATTGAGCACCAAGCTGTCAATTAGCAATTCGTTTTTTTCCGTGTTGTTTTACGAAAATTTAATTTGGGAAAATTTTAAATAAATTTTAATTTTAAATTAACTAAAAAATAAATTTCGAATTTACAAAAAAAAAAATTATTATTTTTTATTATTTTCATATTTCGTTCGAAATTATACCATTTGGTTTTTCCGTGTTGCTGTTTATTCCCTATGGGGAATGAGGAGTCAATTGACCTAAAAGTGACTGGTTAAAGAAGGACTTATCACAGGACTGGTATAATTTAATACTGAAGTGGGTTTTGCGCTGTCAATTGTCCCAAAATTACCAATCCTGTGACTGGTAAAAGGAGGACATACCACTTAGCCAGAATGCTTATTAACAAGAAAAAGCCAATTAGCCAGAATTTTACCCATTGGAAGCTGTTTAGTTTTCGTTTATTTTATACGACATGGCCCTTTTGAAACAGTCTTGTGGTATGCGCATCTTTGGTTAGTCCTGTGGCATGCCACTATGTGGTTTAAAGCAGGACAAATGACCCCCTCCTATCACAAGCCAATGTTAAAGTTGCCAGGTGTTTACATAGGGTAGGGTTTAGCAGAGGACCGGTCTCTGGCACGAAGTGACCGATCCTGTGGCACACGCAGAACCGGTCCCATTCCCCATAGGGTTATTCTCTATCTCTGTTTAAAAAAATTCTGACTTGAATGCACACGTTATTTCTGGTGTTATTTTGTCGTTGCAAAAAGTTGAACATAAAGTGTAATTTAGCGTTACCTTAACAACTGAAAAACAAGAAAATTTTAAATAAATTTTGAAATTCGATTTTTGGCAAACGGTACGAATTTTATTAACAATTTTAGCAAACGTAAATTATTTCATTAACATAAATAAGGGAATGCTCGCTAAAGTGAGTTGTTCGCCAATCAGATTCATAAGATTTTTCCGTGTTGTTTAAAAATATCAAAACTGTCAATTGTCATCAAGTCTAATTTCCTTTATCTGTATTTTAATAAAGTCTACCATGGTCTACTGCATTATACACCCATTTTTTAAAAGGCAAAATCGTGGAGCCTTGGGTGCTAACGAATAAATTGTTTAGTCTCTAACGTATCCGGAAGTTTACGAGGGTAAACTTAAAATTTAAAAAAACACGAAAAAAACATTGGTTTTTATTTTTCAAAAATTTAAAAACGCCTCTACGTTAGTGACTTTATTTTTTAGTCGTCTACAAAAAGAATATCTTGTTTTGAGAAAAAAGCATTTAAAGTAAATATTGCTCATGTAAAATATAGAGCAAGTAGTTTGTTTAACAAGCTGTAACTTTTTTATTTCTGCGATCTTTTCTCCAAAATTTTCATAGCATATAGAAAAAACTTCGAACTATTAAAATATGTAACAAAAAAAATTAAAAAAAAAATATAAAAAAATCTAAAGCACTTTTGGTAGCAACGTAAATTAGTAAAACATTAGTTCAAAATTGGTTTTTGCGTAAAAGCGTTTAACTAAAAATGCGAATTTTGTATAAAAACGAATGGTAAAATAACTTTTGTCTTACTAATATAACTCTTTCTGTAGATGAATCTTTCCACTGCGTGAACATTTGATTAGCTCGATTAATTATTTAGCGATTGAATTTGCGAAAACCGAAAAAAATAGTTAAAAACGTGTAACATTAAGTTTAATTTTAAGCTTGGGGAATTCAATATTTACTACAAATATTAACACAGGCCTTGTCCCTAGATTTCAACAGAAAGAAATCAGGTTTATTGCATTTACAAGTTTTTGTATATAAAAACAGCATGTAGATCCGAAAAACTTTGACATAATTTTGAGGAAAAACTATACCATACATCAAAAAAAAAAAAAAAAAACTACGCCATTGAAATCAGCATGCCCGAAATAAATAGAATTGATAGTGAAAACCTTATTAATATGTTTGATGTCATGTCGTGTTATTTTTGTCTATTTTAGACAATTTTTCAACATGGATTACATAAAAAATAAACATATCGGTTGTTGGCCGCAATTAAACAGTTTGCTTTATAGCATAAGTTGAGGTATTTGTTTTTCTAATATTCCATTTTGTTTTTTATTTAAAGCACAAAAGTAAGGTAGTGGCTCACATTATCGAACATTTCCTTATCAAAAATTGTTATTAAAATGTTCGTATTGTTTTACTTTCGAGCGTTTAAGGACAGTATTAAATTTTTTAATTTTTTAAAATTTTTATAGAAATTAACTAATATTTCTTTATTCTTTCGAAACTCTGCTCGAAAATGATTATTTTTTTTTATTTTCACAATATTTAACTAGTGAATGAGTAAATATGAATAATTTTGCCCATAACTGCGAATTTACAAAATTTCTTTAAAGTATTCGTAAATTATATTTTTAGAACTGTTACAAGATTCACAAAATAAATAAATGCTATTGAACAAATATGCTCACAATTTGAAACCTAACGTAAAAATGATTATTTTCGAATTTTCGAAATTATTTTTTTTTTTTTTTATATTTATTCAATATAATTACAACTGAGTAAAACTCATTTAGTAATATTACAATATGAGTTAAATAGTGTGACGAGTGATAATTCATTAATTATCCTCAAAAAAAATTATAAATTGATGTACTTGTGTACATATTTCTAGTTGACCAGATCCATTGGAAGGGTCCTCTGTAGTCTTCTATATGGGTTGTGAGAGACGAAGATTTCATTAAGATCTTCATTTGTATAAAGCTGATGTTTTGTAGCGTGCTTTTGTGCATGACGTTGTGTCTCCTCAGTTACAGTGTTTATCCCCAGATCTCTATGCAGGTCATCGTTGCGAATGAACCATGGAGCATTGACGATAGTACGAAGTATTTTGTTTTGTGTTTTTTGAATAATTTGTACATCAGTTTTCTTTGAACAGCCCCAGAGCTGTATTCCGTATGTCCATATTGGTTTTATTATTTGGTTATACACCAAGAGTTTGTTTGTGAGAGATACATCAGAATTACTAACAAGTAACCAGTATAGTTGTCTGAATTTTAGTTTCATTTCCTGAGATTTTTTTTTAATATGTTCGTTCCACTTTATTTTGGTGTCGAGAGTCATGCCTAAGTATTTGGCAGTATTAGCATGTGGTATCTTAATGTTGTTTATATATAATGGTATGTATTTAATTTTTTTGTTGGTGAAGTTCATATGAATTAATTTACTTTCATTGAGTTTCATCCTCCACTTCCTGATCCAAACTATGGTGTCTGAAAGTGCATGTTGTACTTTTTTAGTTGATTCTTGCTCATGTTTTCCTGTTGCCAAAATTGCAGTGTCATCTGCAAATGTTGCTATTGTTGCAGATTGAGGTATAGGCAGATTTTCGAATTTTCAAAATTATTTCGATTTTTCGAAATTATTTTTGAATTGTCGAAAATTATTTTTTCTTTGTACTAATACAACATATCAATAGTGAAAGTAGTGCTACTTAACAAATATGTATAGTTTTTCAAATTAGCACCCAAAATTTCTATTTAAAATCAATAATATTCTGTTATAAATTCAACTTTTTAAATTTATTTTTATTTTGTAAAATTTTATTAAAACTAAATTATTCCTGGTTCACACACGGCAATTATAATTGCCCAATTCTTCTTCAATTCTCCTTTGAACTTGCTCTTGTGTTCACACAGGAAAAGTTTGTTTCAGCAATTTCCGTATATCAACCTGCAGTATTGAAAATTGCGAATGACAAAACAAAACGGAATTGGAGTACGGGCAATTCTGTACCCCCTATCATTCTCTTTCCCTCCCTCTTCTATAAACTCAAGAATTGCGCAATTATAATTGCCGTGTGTGAACATAGTCTTAGTTTATATGACTTTAATTTAATTTGTATATTACTTCGAATTTTCGAAATTATGTTGTAGTTTATGCTGTATCAATAATATTGAGAATTCCAATTATCTCATTACAAAAGTTTTAAAATAAGTTTGCTCCCCAAAAAAAAAAAAACCTTGAACTTAAGAGACTGTTGCCCATTTACCTATTCAACAAATCCCCCTTTAAATATTTTCAAAAGAAAATACCCTTGATTATTTCCGTGGCATAAACAAATTTTAAAGTTTTGTAAATTGAAATAAATTCCATTACAAATTAGCTCTAGCAGAAAATTTACAATAATTTTCAATCACGTTCAACTTTGTGGCCTATGACATGCTTAATTCTTTTGCATACGGAGTGAGTGAGTACTTTTTTTCTTTGCCATGGCTGCATAAAATATTTCTACCACATCTTTTAACTCTAAATATCCCTTTTATCTGGTTAAAGTGATATATGCATTATATGATGATATATGATAGTATATGGATATAAATAGTTACACAACAACAATAATATAACATACCTTAACCGTGCATGAGCCACCATTTTTACATGGTTGTGTAGCACATGGATGTTCTATGATTTCACAACGTTCACCAGATAAGCCCTCAGCGCAAGTGCAACGAAATTTATCAGGTGCGGTATTCTCACAAGTACCGCCATGTTTACAGGGTTCATGAGTGCCACAGTAATTTAAATCTATAGCAAAAAAAAAGAAGGAAAATATAAAGTTTATACCATAAAAAAAAATAAGAATTTAAATCAAAGTATAACAATAAATGATCATAAACTACATATGTGTTTAACTCGTTTGTCAGAGTTTAAAGGAATTAAATCTATTTATTTTTACTTAATATTTTTTGAAAAAACAAAGTTTTATTTAAAATAAATTAAGTCATATTTCCAATTGTGATAAAACCTTACTTCGAAGCTTCGAAATTAAACATATACGTATAATTTACAACATGAGCTTAAATTTTCATAAATCAGTTAAATTTAGTAAATATTAAATTTTTTGTAATTAAAAAAATTAATTTGTTAATGTCGAACTTAAGAATTATATTCATTGAAAACACATTATTTTTATAAAAATTATACCTTAGAACCTGTTCTAGAACAGGTCCCTTTACCACCGGTTACATTTAACCGGTTCTAGAACAAGTTCCTGGCAGTCAATATGTAAGGTTTCATTGTCCCAGAACCAGTTATATAACTAGTTCTACAACCGGTTCTAAAGCAACTTGTTCTAATTTGGAGAAAAATAACCTATTGCAAATAGGACAAATTCCATATAAAAAGTATCGGTTGTATGAAAAATATTAGAACCTGTTATAATGCAGTATAAGTTGTTCTGCAACCATTTATTGGGATTTTACTATTTTACTGGGTAATTGTGATTATCATATATAATCATATATATGCTCGGATCCAAAAATTGAGGATATATGGTCATATATGGCTCATACATAACAATATATTTTAGTTCATATACATATGTTCAGATTTCGAATACTTTCAATATATTTATTTGATTTTTGTTGGTTGTCTCTGACGTCCGATTAAATTTAAAACTGTTAAATGATTTTTATTCTATTCTATTGCTTAATAAAAATCAAATAATAGTTTTTTATTTAATTGAACGTCAGAGCCAAACAAAAAACCTCAAAAACCATTCTTAACAAAAACTGATGGCAACAGCCATTAGCCCGACTTTATTGAATTGTTTTGGTTGTGAGGCATTTTTAATTTAATTTTCAATAAATATAAAAAAAATAATCAATTAAATTCTTATTGCAAATACATACATATGTATGTTAAGTTTTCATTGATCTTCTTTTATTTGATTCTTCTTATTTTAAACGAGTTTAAGACAAAAAATTTTCAATCAAATTGTAATAATTGTTACCTGAAAAATTCACAGAATGTGGACACGAAATATTGGAAATAAATAATTACAATTTATAAATAAAGGCTCGTTTAAAATAAGAAGACTTATTGCAAATAGGAAATATAATTTCTTTTATTATTTTTTTTTTATTTTGACAGAAATTTCAAACAATTTTAGTTTGTTTTGAAAAAAAAACACAAACAAAAAATATGGAAGAAAATTTAAAAATTCAAAATTCTATTGAGATTCTTATATACATTATTGCCAGTCATGAGCGGATCCAGGGAAAAAGGGACTTTTCCTACCCCAAAATAAAACTTTTCAATACAAAAACGTAAAAAAGATTAAAAAAATTTATTATAAATACTCTAACTTCCCTCCCCAAAACCATTTCCGCGCCTGTTCCCAGTACAACACACAAACTTCATGGTTAAGAAAAGTGTATATGATATCTGTGTTTGTATATCAGATGTAATCATAAAAAAAATTGCAACTAATTTTTGCAAAAAATAAACTGAATATTTTATTATGAGGAAATACAAATAGAAAATTATCGGTTTGAAATAGTATAACGTTTAAAAACTATTTTATGTATAAATATAACATAATTTGAAACAAAACTTAAATGTTTTTTTATAAACACTATTCACTTTTAAATGAGACTATACTAGTTTCTGCCTTTTTATGGACAGGCGTCATCAGTGATTTTCCATTTAAATTGTATTATTATTTGTGTCTTATAATTGTCAGATTGTCTCTATATGATACATTTTTTAACAACCTGCAGCTGTAAGAATAAAATCTGCGCTTCTCCATACATTACAAACGTAACAATACCTAGTCATGACCGTTTAGCGATCATACCCAAGTATGGCCTCGAATGTAATGCAGCTAAATTGCAGTTTTCTTTCCTATTAGCTTTTTCTGTTTTTGTATATTATACTCAGAAGTGACCAACACTAACAAACACAAATATTCTATTTTTAGATTTTTGTTTATTTTTCTAATCTCCTCCATATCTATTTTACAACGTTGCCAGATTAACGTATGGTTTTTACGTTCAGTGTAGACAACTTTGGGTTTATGTTGAGACATCGCCACAGGGCAAGTTTAATAATGTATTTTTAGTACAGTGTTATTTTAACGTCATATAGATAGTCGCAATTAATTTTCAATGTTTTTAATAGCAAGTCTATTTATAGTTCATAAGACTTCTTAAAAATTAAATCAGTTTTAGATTCTGCGACTTTAAAATCTAACTTTCAATAACTTTAAGAAGCAATAATTGTTTATTTCTAAGTCAATGATACTTGAACACATATTACAACAATAATTGCATTTTTTATAAGTTAACGATATATAAGTTAATATATAATCACATATGAATTTACATAATAAAATTATTATCATATATGAAACAATATTTAGCATATATTTCAATATTACATCATACATTACCATATCTGAACTTTTTGTTTGCATGTGTGAACCCATATATGCTTCCATACATGGCATACATATTCATACATGCTGATATATGGAACAATATATGCTCATACATGGAATCATGCTTGTACATATATTATACCGATTTTACCATATATTATCATTTTCACCTAGGTAATTTTCACCTGGGGAATTTTCGAAAATAAGTTTTTTCAACTTTTTTCGTCAAATTAGTTTTAGTTTTTAAATTCTCATTGATTCATTTTATTTATAATAACTGTTAATGTATTGAAAAATTAATCTAATTTGAACATTTGGCAACTGATACAAATATTTTAAAGTGCCATAATTCAAATGAATTAAAACTTTCAAATCTCTGCATTTTTTGTACACTACATATTTTTGCTATAATTTTACGTTTAAGTTTTTTTATGTTTATAATTTTGTTCATATGTGTTATAAGATTAGCATGGTTATTTTAAGATTTAGCATTTTTATAGTTGTTTTGAAAATAGTGATTTTCTTAATGCTTTAATAATGCATTGATTACTGTGTTGAATAAAGGTAATAATTTTTTTTTGGAGATTTTCTTTTACTGCATTACAACAATTTTTAAAATTAATGTTTAATGACTTACCTTGATCACATAAGATGCCACCCCAATTTGTATCGCATTTACATTTCCAGGCTTCGCCGTAGCAAGAACCATGTTTGCAACCCGGATATACCACACAATCATTACATAAAGGACCCTGCCAACCAGGACGACAACTGCAAAGAAAATAAATTGAAAATCATAAAGATAAGAATTGATCGTTGATACTCTTTAGAGAAGTTAACAAATATTATACCATTTTTAATAATTTTAGACATTTTTCTTTATATTTTGTTAAAAATAAATTTCGAACTAAACTTAAAATTTTCGGAATTATGCTTGAAATTTCGAAAAATAATGTTGAACAATTCTTGAATCATATTAGTTGTAAAATCAGTATAATTTACTTAAGACCAGTATGAGTTTGCATAGAAATTTGATCAAAAATTAACTTTTTTCCTCAATTAAATTGGAATATAATAATATCGAACAATTTTATTGAAAACTGTATAATTCGTATTCCTATTTCGATGAAAATATATGGAGAACTTAAACTAGAGTTTTCGAAATAATGTTCGAATTTTCGAAATTATGTTCGAATTTTTGAAAAACTACTTTTTGCAATTTTGATTGGTTTCAATAATAAGATCATACACTAAAAAAAAAGTTAGTTGAAAATTTTGTTAAACGTCTATTTACAATAACTAACTAATAATTAATTTTCAGCATAACAATTTTGCAATTTTTCATCAAAGATTCTCAAAGTAAAAAATTTGCTGACTCAACTAACTTTTTTGCTAACTTTACGCACTCTTTTTTTTGAGTGCAGAAATTTTGTGAAAAAATGCTGCTTTGGCTTAAAAAGTGACAAAAAGAATTTGAACATAAATTTACCCAAAGTATTTTTTGCGAGGTTTACCTGTGTGTTTAAAATAATAGATTATGCTTGCAGAAAACTTTACATTTTCATGTTGTTTAAGCAAAATGTTGCATGCGTGCCATAACCTGCTGTGTTAATTCAACAGAACAAAAAAAGAATAAAATATTCTGATTGTTTTTTAAATCTTTCCTTTCATTTCTTTAGCTGTTAACTATTTAATCTTATAATTCTGGCTAAAAAGTTTATTTTGTGTTTTTTTTTTTCTGAAAATTTTTGTTAAATGAGTTGAAAATTAATTAATCTTTACGTGCAACTAAATTAAGCACAAAAAAACTCCCAAATCCCACAAAAAATAGCAGCCTTTTTTAATACGTTTAACTTGTTACCAAGCGATTTCTTACAAATTTACACATTGCGTTTTTTATAAATTTAAACTTACAAATAACAGATATGTGCTGAGTTGATATATTCTGTTTACTGCACATTTCAGTTTCTTTCTTTTCGATTTGTTTTTATTATTTTTTTTGTTGTAGGTTGACCTCCGAAAATAAGTTATTTATCTACTGTTTACCATCGGTATTCATTAAAGATATGGCCAAAACCATAATACCAACCCATCGACTAAACCATGCAGTAGTTGTATGATCTTTTGCGTTTTTTATTAATTCAGTGAAGGCCTTTAAGATTTATTACTTGTAAAGATTTTGGTTTCATGCCTGCTGTGTTCATGCGGAAGTTTTTAGTTTTTTTTTCATATTTTTTTTTTTGTGGCAATTTTTGTGACTAACTAACTAACCAAGCATATTAAGTTTTTTAATTGGTTTTAAGTGATCTGATTAAATATTTTCATCACAAGATATCATCTTTTTGTTTTTTTGTATAAAAAATTATTTCTTTTACTTAAAAAAATATTAATGTATATAAAAGACGCAAAAATATTTATAATTCTATGGTGTTGGTATTTATTTCAGTAAGTATGAGAACCTGTCGTGTAATGTCAAGACTTTTGATGTCAAAAGGCTGCACATAAAAAGGTTTTTAAGCGAATATATGAGTTTGTTAAAATAAACATTTTATATAAAAAAAAATGACTACTTGTTACAACGAATGATTATACTAAGAAACGTTCAACATACAGACAGGTTTGTGTCTTAAGTCTTAAGTCTTTAGTTTTAAATACAATATACTAAAACTTTTTATGATGTTAACGTTATATTTTTATTATTATTTTTTCATATGGAAATATGTATGAAGAGATTAAGGATTTATTACAAATTACTTTTAAAAACGAAAAAAAACCGAAATAAAATAAAATGCCAGTTTTAAACTATATAATAAGGAGGTTATACTTTTTCTTTCTTTTTTTTAATTTCAAAATTGTTCCAGACCCAAAAGTTGGCATATGTTTCGAAATGTATATGCTGAAAATTTGAGCCCGATAAAAAAATTATACATCTAGCGCAAGCTAATTGAAGTTTCAAATATTTTCGAGCCAAAATTTTGCTTTTTTTTATTAATAAATACTTATGGCAGTTACAAATTGAAATTTACAGTATATGTTATTAATTCAAAAAAATTTTGCAATTCAACAAAAATGGAAAGAATAGAAATTAACGATCTTTTTGATTCAAACAGTCTGAAAATTAAAAAAAAAAAATACAAAAATTCTCAAAAAATCACATGTTATTTGTCAAGGTATAACCTTTAAATTGAGATAAAAAAAAATTAAAAAATTGTATTTTTCCGTGAGTTGTTGAAACACGTTTACCAATGTTTTAAAAAACAATAGAAAAATAAATTTTGTATGACATTTTTATAATTAAATTGGAAAAGTCGAATAAAAAACAACTACAATTTTTAATAATGGTATAAAGCATACCAACTTATAGTATTTTTTGTTATTTTTTTAAACATGTGTAAACATTTTTCATCATAACTTACTGAAACAATAAGATTTTTAAATTTAATTGTGAAAGGCGTGGTAGAAAAAAATGAATGTATTTTCTAAAAATCATAACTACATTGTAAATTTTCAATTTTCTGAATCAGACTGCGCAGTTTATGGTATTGAACCTTCGTCAGTGGCCCTGTTTTTTGAATAATGTAATATTTGTTATGTTTTTATTTGTTCGATTGCGTCTATATGAAATTTTCTGTGCAATCACTGACCATGGTATAGATAAACTGATTTCTAATGCCACATGCACTCGCACTACACGTTAGATAGAGCGCTTTAGCCCACTGATCTATCGTCAGGTCGATTTTTGTTGTGATGAAAACTAGTTTTATTCAATACACGGTGTTTCTGTTCTTGCATACATAATCTGAGAAGTACAACTCCAACAACACATCAGTTATATTTTAGAAACTCACCTCACTCTAATGTCCACTGTTTTTCCATATGTTTGTAAGTAATTTTTAATCATTATCTATCTCATATTAAAGGCTATACCTTGGTAAATAACATGTGGTATTTTCAGATTTTTTTTTAAGATTTCGATACTGTTTGAAACAAATAAATCAAACCATTGTTTCCTATTTCTGGCGTTACTAGTTGAATTGCAAAGTTTTTTTGAATTGGGCTTTCATTATTCGCATTTTTTGTGTATTGATAACAAAATAGACTGCAAATTTAAGCTGACAGTGGACATATATAATACCCAGTAAAATAATAAACTCCAAACAACAGCTTGCAGAACAACTTGTGCTGTTTTAGAATATGTTCTAATGTATGTTCTACAACCGATTCTTTTTATAAGGAGTTTGTCCTATTTGCAATAGGTTCATTACCACCAAACAAAAACATGTTGCCTTAGAACCGGTTATAGAACTGGTTCTGGGACAGTGAAACCTTACATTTTGAAAACCAGGAACATTTTCTACAACCGGTTCCATGCAACCGATGCTAAAAGAAGCTGTTTTAGAATAAATTCAGCCATAACCAGTTTTAAAAAATTAAGCAAAATTAGCACTAGAACATGTTCGATGCGCCTGCGCTAGCTGGGTGATTTTTTTAGCGGGCTAAAATTTTTAGCATATAAATTTAAGAACACGTGCAAACTTTTTTAACATTTTGAAATTAAAAAAAAGAGTATACTTTGCATATAATCTTTAACGAATTATTTAAAATTTACCACAAAATTTATACGAATAAGCCGTCAAAAACAGTTATTCAACCATATTAGTTCTAAAAATTTAAGTCAAAGTCCCTACATTAATTTTTTTTCTGTCTAATAGATTTTTATATAAAAGCATAGAGTCTCAGATTATACTTGGGCAAAAGGGTCTAAACATGTTTTTATTAGAAAAAGCCATTAGAAGTGTTTTTCTATGATAATTGCCATCTTTAAAGAAAGTCAGATTATAATACATAAAACTCTAAGCAAAAAAGTCCTTAAAGAGGTGTTTCACAAGAGCTTCAATAAATTCTCCAACTCTACATCAGGTGGCGAGCACAACTGTTCTAAGACTTATCTACTTGCGCAATTACAGTGTTGCCATGTTTGAAGCCCATCATATTTCACCACCTTTCATCTCTCCACTATCCCTTTTCCCAAGAAAGCATAGAAGGGAGATAAAATAAGTTAAAGTTTTTTTTTTAAATTTAAAGTATTAACTAAAAAAATTATTTTATATAAATTTAAAAATTATTATTCCAGGGTTGCCAAATATTTAATTAAAAAATTAAATTATTGAAATTTATTGAAAGGTGATTAATTTATAGAAAAATATCCGATGGTTTAAAAAATTATATGCTGATGTTAACTTATTTTGTGCAATTTGTACTTTTTATGTAAAATAATGAGATCGAATAAAGGAATTGTCGAACTTGTGAAAACTTTGATATTCAGAAAATTACTCCATTTTCTTTTTTAATGTGAAAAATAAGATATTTTCTTCCAATAAAGAAGAAAATTTAATAAACTGATTCGCCAGTGTTTGCAATATTACAATTTTAAAACACTACTATTTTTAAAAAATACTTAAATATCGGGAAAATTCGATAGATAAAATTGTTTCTTACAGTTTAATAGATATTTGCTTTAGAAATAGTAAGCAATTTTAAATCTTAACCCGTGAAGTACATACAAAGCGTCAAAGTTTAAACATAAATTAAGAATACCACCGATAGAAAGCGCTGTACTGTACAAAAGCTCCAGAAAAAGCTTATTCGGACACTATTACATCTTTCTACAAAATGTCATCAAAAATTCCCACGGGATCGATGAGTGTAAATAAATATAACATGGGTAAATGTTTTTAAGCATTCAATGGATCAAAATACTTTCAAAACAAATCAGGACTAGGCATGTTAAATTTAAAATAAAGCATAATTTAAATATTTTCACCAATAATTTTTTATTTATTTTTTTGTTGATAAGGAAACGTTTGTTTCTTAAGTCGTTTGTTTTGTATTTCGAAATTGAATAAACAAACTAAAACTCAAATTATATTTCTTCTATAAAATCTATTCCGTTGTTGTTAATTTAAATATTGAAATTTGTCGTGATATGGTAACACACTTTTCTATCTCTTAAAGTTATTTGGCAACTACTTGTCAACAAACTGATTTAATTGTTTCCTTTTTTGTATATTAAAAAAATACATTTGGGATGAAGTGAGAATTTTAGGGGGCAAGTGGTAATATAAAAAATTACTTGAATTAAAAAAATATGTAATGAATTTTATTGCAATTGCTGTTTATTTATAGATGAATACAAAAAGAGATAAACAAAATTAATCTTCGGCCGCATATTCTGTCACAATAGGCACAGTTTAAAATGTTGGATGTTATGTTTGCGCCGTTCAAGTTAACAGCTCTTGCAAATGTGTTGCAGTTTCGGGAATTTTTTTAATTTAATTTATGGGTAAATTATGCAGAAATTTATATCTAATGAAATTGATGCGAAATTGCCTTTTTAGAGGCCGGATTGAAATTTTAATTGGATTTTATTACGTGCCAAGGAATACACTATCCTTTTTCTTATTTTGACTACTTTATTGCTTCTACCAAATCATATTTGGGCATGGCTGGCTTTGTTGTTTTTTGATTTATTTTCGCGGCGTATCTCTTAAATTAATTTAAAAATTCACATTTACTAAATATTCCAGTTACACTACATAGTTACACCGTAACATTGCTTATTCTGCTATCATTACCTTGCCCCAAAATAGTATTAAATTATCACCAAAATAAAAATGTTAACGGGAATATTTTTTGAAAACAAAAAATAAATTTTCAATTTATAAAGATCTTTCAACCTCCGTATATTTACAAAAATAAAGCAAATCAAACATATTAGCTAGGTTGATATTAGTATTTCGATCTGGCTAAAGATCTCATCAGAACCCAATTTTTTAGAAAAGCTAGAGCCTCCATAATAGGCAGAACTTTAACAAAAAACCTATTAATCATCAATTTTGCTCCATTCTTGTCTTCTTAGTAATCAAGCACGTGGTTTGGTCTTTTCCTAACAAGCATCATGCGTGCTTGATTACTAAGAAGACAAGAATGGAGCAAAATTGATGATTAATAGTTTTTTTGTTAAAGTTTTGCCTATTATGGAGGCTCTAGCTTTTCTAAAACATCAGGTTCTGATGAGATCTTTAGCCAGATCGAAATACTAGAATCAACCTAGCTAATATGTTTGATTTGCTTTATTTTTGTAAATATACGGAGGTTGAAAGCTCGTTATAAATTGAAAATAACATAAAAATAATCTCGATATATATAAAAACAAAAAATTAATATAACTGTAACAAACAATAAAGTTTTTTGAGAATTTTTCCAACAAAAGTCATAATAAAATTACTTGTTTATTTTTAAACAACTAGTCACACCAGGTTGAATTTCTAAAAATGCAATGAGTTTAGAAAAAAATATAATTTACTACTTCACCCCTATTACCACATTACCCCAAACTCCCTTATATATATTAAAAAGATTATTAACTTAAAATTTCAAATGTTCACGATTTTTTGGCAAAAATTCATAGAAGAAAAATATAAAAATATAATTTTTGAGTTTAAATTGGAACTTTAATACAATATTTATTCTATAAGAATCAATTTCGAAGTTATGATTATTAAATAACTCCGGTAGTTTAAATATTAATTTTAAGTTTTCATAATTTATTTTTAAATTTTCAATCCCCTGAAAATTGGTGAAACATTTTTTGAATTAAATTTCGAAATTTAATATTTTTTTTATTGAAAACTAATTTTTATTTTTTATATCCAGTGTGAACTTATGAAAATTAAATAATTCTGTAACAAAAAGATTAACTTATTTATAAATTTGAATTACTTTAATAACATTCAAAAATAAAATTAGCGATTTTCGAATTTTATTTCATGCCTTAGTTTATATTCTGTGAACAGTAATTTTCATCTTTTATCTTGAGTTCGATTTTTGAAAATTTGAGGTATAAATTTTAATAATTTCTTTAAAAATTTTTAATCATTTTAAAAATTGTCAATACTTAGGTAGAAATTGCAAATCGTACCAAAAAAATAGTACTGGCAAACCGCGACTACGTTTGTAAAACCCACTGTGTTAAACATTAACAAAGGTTCAACTAATATTGTACTAGGAAAAACACTATTTTGCTTGCAAAGCATGTGTTTTGCCAGTAACACCCGCAAAATTAATTAGCAATATTGTTTTTGACAATATTACAACCAATTAGAAGCATTTTTTTAATATTTTATTATGTTTCACACATTTAAATATGATGTACCTATAAGATTAATACTAGGGTATTCAAATTACTCGGGTTTGGTCTTGTTCGAGTAAACGAGTAACTCGATTTTGAGGTTTTTAACTTACTCGATTAATCGATTAAGATTTTAAAATTACTCGAGTAAATCGAATAATGTGAATAATGTTATTTCTCTAATTTTTTCTTAAAAATACACAATAAAACACAAAATAAATACAAAATCGTGCGCCCCGGTAGGCTAGTTGGTAGCGTGCTGGCTTATCAGTGCGGGGGTCGTGGGTTCGATTCCCACCAGAGGCACTGGTCTGTTTTCGGTACAACGTGCCGAAGGCCATAGTAGCTAGTGCTCGGTTAGGGTAATAGTATATAATTTGTAATTATATGATTATTAATTAATAAAAAAAAAAAAAAAAATACAAAATCAGGAGTTCCGAAATGTATTTTATAAAAATGAAAAATATACGTTAGGCTAAAATATTTTTTATGTTTTATTGAATATTTCGATATTTAAAAGCTTCGCTTAATTTCTGAAAATATGACCTTTTGGTCTAAAATTATGTTATAGTTAGGACCCTTCATTTGAGTATCGAAACTATAAAAACTATTTTACAACCAAAATTTCATATTTCCAGAAACTAAGCGAAACTTTTAAATATTCAATAAAAAATTGCAACAATCGCAAAACTATTACATTGTGCTACATTTTTTTTTTTTTTGAAAGATTTGAGTCCCTGTTAATTCATAATTTTTCTGTAGGTAATTGTTCAAGGATATTTTAAAAATATCTTAAAAATGTGATATTTAAGGCTTTGGTCTCGGTGCCGAATGTTTTTTCTTCAAAATGAAAAATAAAAATAGATTTTTACCAGTACAGTGTTGTGCATGTCGTGTAACGTAAAAAGAGCAACTATAATATATAAATTAAAACGGTAACTGGTACATTGCTTATATTTTATAAAAAAGATCTTTTAATAAGATACGAAACAATTTAAGCTTCTTTTTGTGAAATATAAGCTGAATAGAACATATTTTGATTTACTCGATTAATGGACCAAAATTGTTCGAGTTATTCGTTACTAGAAATTATCAATTTTATTTACTCGAACTGATTAAAATTCATCGATTAATCGAGTAACGGTTAACCGATTTAATACCCTAATTAATACCAAACTTTTTTGATGCTTTTAAAATGTGTATTTCTTTTATTATACATAATTAAATTTAAGCTTTTTTAAAAGCACAAAATTTTTGAATTACCACCGATGTGCCAATGGCGACAAGTTCGCTCAAACCAACGGTTGGCCACTGTTATCAATCGGGTAACAGGACAATACTGTCAACATTGTAAATCCCACATTCTGTTAACGCATAACCGACCATTGCCGACGCTTTGCCAGCACTGTGCCGATTTCATTTTTCTGCCTGTGTATTTATTCTATAAAAATGTAATCAATATTTAATCTATAAAAATTAATTTTGATTATTTATTTATTTATTAAATTTTAATCTTAATTGTTTATAAGTTTCAATGATTTAAAATTTTGTTTTTTTTTAAATAACAATTTTCTAAGTTTATTCTATTTTTATTTAAGTATTAACTCAAAAATAGAATTATAGAAAATCAATTTGATAACTTATTTTAAAATATTAGAATTTTTAATTTACGTAGATACATTTGGTCTTCCGAAATTGGTACTTTTTATAGAAATTCGTGAAAAGTTTGTTTTCTAAAAAGTTTGTTTTCTAAGCCTTTTGATTGGCGCTACGAAATAACCCCCAATGAAATAACACCCAAACGACAAAATGAAATACCCCCCAATGAAATAAATCCCAAAAAAAATAAAATAAGTCCCAACAAAAAAAAAATGAAATAATACCCGAAAGAAATGAAATATTCCCCAAAGGTGAAAATGAATAACACCCAAAATTTAGGGGTTGTTTCCTAATGAAATAACTCCCAAAGGAAGAAATGAAATAACCCCCAATGAAATAAGCTCCAAAGAAATGAAATATGTCCCAAATTTTTTTTATTTTTGTTTTCATATTTTTGATTCTTTTGTTACACTGTTCAGTTTTTCTGCGTGGCGGCCTGCGGCCGATCTTAGGGGTTTTCTCCTCCATAGGACGCGGCAGGTGGCTTCGCTGAATACAGTTTTCCTGCGCGCGTCTAATTATCTTCCCTAGTGTGACGCGCGCAGGGAAACTTTATTCAGCGAAGCCACCTGCCGCGTCCCATTTAGGAGAAAACCCCTAAGAGCGGCCGCCACGCAGAAAAACTAACAAATATTAAAAAAAATTCACTTTTAGCAAAATGAAATATCCCCCAAAAATATGAAATAACCCCCAAAATAATTGCATATGAAATAATCTCCAAAGAATTTAAATTTTGGGCTTTATTTCATTGGGGGTTGCTTCATAATGAAATAATCTCCAAACCATAAGATGAAATAATCCCCAAAAAAATGAAAAAACCCCCAAACAATTTTACACAATTTTTTTGGGCGTTATTTCATTTTTGGCCGTTGGGGGTTATTTCGTAGCGCCCTTTGATTTAGAATTTTGAAAGTTTTGTAAGTTAATGGGAAAATCGAAAATTTTCATTCTATTTTGTTTTAAAGCGGTATTTAAAATTTTCGAAAATAAGTTAGAAGATAAGTTCGAACAGTTTTTTGTTAATAAATGGAGCAAAATTGATGATTAATAGGTTTTTTGTTAAAGTTCTGCCTATTATGGAGGCTCTAACTTTTCTAAAACTTCGGGTTCTGATGAGATCTTTAGCCAGATCGAAATACTAGTATCAACCTAGCTAATATGTTTGATTTGCTTTATTTTTGTAAATATACGAATATACGTAATAAATTGATAAAACAAAATTAAAATAATTTTCATAGAAATTACGAATTACCAAATTATATCAATACTCTGCATAAAATACCAATTATTTTAATTAAATCATGAACTTTCATTGTATTTTTTATCAACTTAACGTTTTATTTCTCTTTTATGTGATTACAAATATCTTCAGTGGCCATTTTAGATTGTTAATTTAATTAACTCCAAAAAAATTCTTGCTGATTGAAATACCAAAGAAAAAGTAGAAAACATTTTGTATACAAATGACAACTAACAACAACAAAAACTAAAAGGCAAAAATGTGCGGGTACGATTATTTTTTGCAAGTATTTCTATCAAATAGTCGTGTTTGTTAAACTGACATTAATGATGGTAATGTGACAACTACCACACAATAAAAAAAAAACAAATCGAGAAAAAACTCAATTGGATATAAGAAATTCAATTTTAAGTTGAAATAAAAAATCAAATAGAAAAATCCTGTATTAAATTGTATAAAACAACCTGAAAAACAAAAGAAACTATAAAAAAATAAAAACGTTAGGAAAATTGTTTAACAAGTGACACATTTTGTTTAAGAAAATTATAGAAACCAGAAACTATAAAAACAACTACAAAAATATAGTATTTTGAATATAAAAAAAAATCAATTTGCATAAAGCAAAACTGTTAAACAAGATTCTTAACGAACATGTTACTAAGTATATGAAAAAAAAA
>CM037851.1:277660463-277792888 GCA_021234595.1 Delia radicum | reverse complement strand
TAACGAACATGTACTAAGTATATGAAAAAAACAGAGTTTTTTTTATTTAAAGGGGGGTATTCAAACTAACAATAATGTTTTTCTTAACAGCATAAAACCAAAAAACGTGTCTAATTTTTGTTGGTAACAAAACAAAACATGATTCTCAAAGAACTAAACAAACAGTAACAAGTCTTAACAAAAAAAAAACAAAAAAAACTGACTTTAAGGGCGAAAATTTGTCATTTTGTTAGCTCATTAGTCACTTTAACAAAAATACATGCATTAAACTTACGACAGTATAAACTTATTTGTAGATATTTGAAAAGCAGCAAATCATGTGACATTTTTTTTAAGTTTTTTATAAAGTAGTGTTGTTTTAATTTTTTGGTATGAGTTGAAGTTAAAGATGTAACATAACCTTAAGTTCATTTCATCATTTGCACCATCATTTCTATGACTTCAACACCATTTGGTTTTTAGAAAATAAATTTAATGGTAAACCGCGGCATTTTTTTATAAATGTTGTAAAAACACATTTCCAGCAAATGGGAAAAATTATATTATAAGGATTTGTTTTAAAGGAATCTATTTTTTTCTGTATTTTTGGATAGTTTTTTGGTTTAGTTTGTTGGTTAATTACGTATACCGCCCGTTGTCAAACATGCAACAGTGACATGTAGAACATTATGCACTCCTATTCAAATAACATACAAACATGTCTTTTTATTTTACTTTAAAATTAAACTAAAAAGTTTAACAAAAACATAAAACAAATGTCTACGTCGGAGTATTTAAGTTCACTAGTATTTTTGTAACTAGATTTTTTTTTTGTTCTTTGTACTCAAAGACTACATCTTCGTGATGTTTGTTGGTTTTTAGGTTTTAATCATTACTTAAGCTAAACTTCGAAAATACCGATACCAAAAAAAAAAAAAAAAACTTTACAGAAACAAAAATAAAAAAGAAGTACAAACAACACGTTACATTTCTTATTTAGAATAGTTTTTGTTTATAGAATGACGAAAAAAAAAAAACTGTAAGAAAACCTCCCAAATGGTTAACCATGGCTGGAGGAGGAATTTTTTGTTACGTTCTTCTTCCGAATCTTTAGTTATAAAAAAAAATTTGCATAACATCCTTCAGTTGAAAACAATGCACAACATCAACTACAACAGTTTTTTTTCCATTCTTTAGCTTGATTCCTTTTATTAAATGTTTTTCTTTGAGTCTTCTTTTTTTATGGTTTGGTTTGCTTTAGAAAAGCTGTCTATAAAACCGTGTCTAAGCGTGTTGAAAGCTTAATTGAAAATACAGTTTTTTTTTTTTGTTGGTTTGGCGATTTTGTTGTATCAGGTTTAAACTATCGCGTTTTAGTTAGAAATTGTTTAAATGGCGTTTAGGTGGTTTAGTTTTTTTGGTCTGGTTTTTTTTGTAACGATTTGTGTTACTATGTCAGCGATGGCGTCGAAATATTGTTGTGTTATTTTTTTATTATAAACAAAAAAAAAAAAAAAGATTGATTGTGTGGAAAATAGGAAAAAAAGGAAAATTGTTTCCCATAAAGAAAACCTTTAATAAATGAATTTCGAAAATCTTAAGAAAACTTAAATTTTTAAGAATTCAATAATAATTTTACAAAAAGTTTAATATAATTTTATTTTTAAATTAATTTTATTCAAACTATGATATTTTAGTTACAAAATTTCGAATATTGGAATGGAAATGAAAAATTCGATTAAAAAATTAAAACAATGTTAAAAAATCGTTAAATGCTATTACTATTCTGATTTTTCATTAAAACAGTAATGGAAGTATACAAATTTTAATATCAATAATTTAGAGAAAATACTGAAAAGTATTTTAATTTAGAAATAAATCAAATTAATACTTGTTTCCAAGAATTTAAGCTGAAAAAAATCAAATTTATGTATAGTAAAAAGTGTGAAAATCGCTGGATTTGATTGAATTTATGATAAAAGCTTAAAGATTAAATTTCGAAAATTCGAAGTTATAAATTATAAATAAAAAACGTTAAATCGTTTAATTTTTTTTTTTAAATTCTGATTTCTTACCTAACCTAATTAAAGTCTAAACATAACTAAAAAGTGTTTTACATTAAAAATAATTGAAATTTATACTTTTTTCAAAATTTTTAAACTAAAATTAAAAATTTCAAATTTAATAATCTCTGTATTCTATTGAAGTTATAATTTTCTAAAACTTTTAATTTCGAAAATTCTTAATTAAAAAAAGTAGTCATTAATTTAGAAGTCATTTTTAGTACTAATCTAAAATTAAAAATTTTAAAAATTTATAAATTATAAAAAATTGTAAAAAAATAAATCGCTGGATTTTATGTAAATTATGTTTTTCTTTTAGTTTAAACAGTGATAAAAGTTTAAAAAATTTTAATTTCGAAAATTCGAAGTTAAAAAAATGTAAAATTAAATAAAAAAAACTTTCTGAAATTCGTAATTAAACCCCGTTCAAAATAATTTTCGAAATTAAAATTAAAAATTCGACGTTAAAGACCTACTAAAATCGAATCCTGTGTGGAAACATATTAAAAAAAAAGTTTTCAAAAAAAAATATTTTTTATTAAATTTATTTTTTTATTTTTGGTCCATACTATTAGGCATATAGGTAACTACATATTTTTTGAATTTGTAAAGTATTTGATGAGATTTGTTATGACAATTGACAAAGTACTTAAAATTACCAAATATATACTAGTTGTAAAGGAAATTTTAAAAGTATCTATTATAGTCTAACAAAATTTCATACTAAAACAGTGTCTAACATAATGATTAAATATTAAATTAAAATAAATACTAATTTCGAAAAATTTTAATAAAACTTCCTAATTCAAAAATTATAAAACGATTGTAATCGGTGGATGGGATTGAAAAAATATTTATATAAAATTTATATAAAGTTACAAAAAATATATTTTTTTATGATTTATTAAAAAATGATGTTTTTTTTAAATTTCATAAATTCAAACTTTTATTCGAAAATTTCTAAAATTCTAACTTATATTCGAAAATATCTAATTAGCTTAAGCATTCGATTTTATAAAAATTTGGAAAACAAATTTTTAAAACTAGATAATTTCAGTGAAAACTAAAAACAATTTGAAACAAATATTAACCCTTTTACTACCGACTTTTTGTTTGGGAATATATTTCTATTTTGACTTCAGATTCTTGTTAGGGGTCCTTAAATTAAAAATAAAAAGGTTTAAAATAAAAAGGTTTAATTGTCTCTGTGTGTAACAATAGAAAAAATTCATCTCTTGAGCTATTGTGTTAATTGTTAAAAAAAAGGTT
The DNA here is from genome assembly GCA_021234595.1 of Delia radicum. NCBI lineage: Eukaryota > Metazoa > Arthropoda > Insecta > Diptera > Anthomyiidae > Delia > Delia radicum. The sequence goes on along the minus strand of CM037851.1, from coordinate 277,789,577 downwards.
TGTTACTTAAGTCTTTTGTTTTTAATTTATGTACTTAACAACATTCGTACTCATTTAAATGACCACCTTGGTATTGATGTTTACTTTAAATTGCCAATGGCTACTTTAACATTATATTGATTGTTTTTCTATGTATGCATGGTTTTTTACCAGAATTTACTACATATTTATACATTTTTTTAACATTTGCTAATGAAACTAAACTTGTTAACTTTTTTGTTTTAAGATGAGGAGGAGATCTACACACATCAACCTTATTGACTCACACACAAATTAAAACGAAAAAAAAATGAGTAAATGAGTGGGTTGCTTACATTATTGGTAATAGATTTTAATGGAAAACAATATTTAATTAAAAATTCAATACAAAAAAAAAATAAATACTTGAAAAAATATTTGAAAAAAATAATAAAAAATCCCACCAAAAATATTAAATTTTAATATTACCAAAATAATTAAGAAAGATATTTTGTGTTTTATTTTAATAGACAATAACATTTTATATATATTTTTCGGTTTTAAGATTCTTTTGTTTTTTTTTTTTTGCTATGAAAAAATAAAACTGACGGAGTCTGTGTGTGAACATGTGTGAATTTTATGTGTCAGCTTATTAGCTTTTAAACAAAACGTAACTAAAAGAAAACGTTTTCACGCTTAAAGAAATTTTTTAAATAAATAAATTTTTAACGGACAACTGCTAACTATTTACGAGGTGGTATAGTCAAGTATTATAAACAATTGGTGAACAAAATAAAAAAAAATTAACTTTTCAAACTAAATCTTTGCTTTTTTAAGTATGTTAGTTATGGTAAAACATTATATCAGACTTAAGATGAAGAAGAGTTTAAATCAATATTTAGTAAGAGCAAACAAATAAATACTAACCACTCAATATTGTATGTATATTGTTTGCATGTCTTTTTTTTTTTTTTTTGGTTTATTTTTTGGTTTCTCACATTGAATGAAGCACATCAATGGCTAGCTACAACTACACACGTGCTTTATTTTTTACTTTTAAAATAAAAGAAACAATAAAAGTTTTTATTAAGAGGCATTTAAAAGCAGGGATGGTAGGTAATACTGCTTAAATACCGTTATCGATTCAAAACCCTAAATACCGTTAACTAAATAATTGAAATACCGTTTTTCGTAAAAGACCGTTACCGATGGAACTAAAATATCAATATCCTTAAAATACTTTTACCGAATAACTAAAATACCATTATCGCACAAAAATACAGTTATCCTTAAAATACCGTTACCGAAATAATCTGATAAAATCGAAAAAAACAAAATCGCTGTAAATAGAGAGTAAACTACCCAGTAAAAAACGGTGCTTACCTGATTTTAGTGCTTATAAAAAACTGTGATTTTCATGGCTTTCAGTAAAATCATTTTTCATATCTAGATTATTACAATTAAAAGTAATAATATGAATATTATATAATTTTTAGAAAGTGTTTTGCAACCGTCAGATAATGACAATCGTAATTAATTTTTATATTAATAACTGTAGAATTTTACTTTAGTTAGTCTCTTTACAGGAAGAAGAAGAAGAAGAAAACATTTTTATTGAAAAATTTTACGGACACAAGGGGATACACCAGACTGCCGCAGTTTCGTCCCCTCCTGGGACTCGTCAGTGGTTAATTTATGTGTCAATTGGAACAAAGTATTTTATATTGTTAATTTGCTCCATATGAAAAACTTTTTATTTTTTGGTGTCGTACTGTGATTTGAACTCACTGCCTTAGCATCAAGCTATGCATCGTAATCTCACCTCTTAACGAGTTGAGCCATATAATTTAGTTTACATAAAAATTCTACAGTTATTAATTTTTTTGTTAAAATTTTAGACATATTTATATAAAAATTTAATTTTTTCCGCACCACGTGCTTGCTCCTCAGGAACAATTTAGTGACTATTTATTTTGTACAACATACTCAAAAACACCAAACACGATCGGAAATCACTCGGTAAAACAGGTACAGATCGTTTACAATCCACGTAAGGGATTAAGGTAAGCTGCTTACAACCTGTATTCTTGTAAGGGAAATCAGAAAGCTCAAAATTTGATTTTTGGTTATTTTTATACGAAAATTATTCGTTTCTTTTTCTACTTCTCAGTATTATGTAATGGTAAGCACTTAATCAGCGCATTTGTTTTATCCTGCTTCTAAAAGCACGAAAAATTTTTACTGGGTAGCCAGTCATTGGAACTCGGGTACATTGGGGCTAAATATATCGGTGTGCATTGACATTACCTAAAAAACTTAAATAATGTTAACTCTAAAACACCGCTACCGAAATAACTAAAAAACCGACCGAAAAAACTAAAATACGGTTACCACTAAAATACCGTTCCCGAAATAAGCAAAATACCTTTAACGCTTAATAACTGAAATTTCATTACCCTTTAAATACCGTTAACGAAATAAAATAAAATAGCATTACTCTTACCAGCATCGAATCGGTTACAATCCATGTTTAAAAGACAAAAAAAGTTTAGGTTTATGATTTTCTATGCAAGTATTTATATATTGGTGGGAGAACAAATGTTATTTCGTATTGCACTTGTTTAGGCGCAAATCCTGGGGAATCTGACGTCTGTGACATCTCTCAATGTTATCTTATTTCCAATAAACGCAAAAAGATGTGAAAATATTAAACAATATTAAAAAATATTACTAGTTATATAAACATTTTTATTTACATGAAGTTCTTTTTAATTCTATAAAAAAAATATAGTTTCAGAATTCGAACATGAATTAAAAATGGGAATTATGGTCGAAATGGGATACTTAAAATAAAACAAGGTTATTGGTAAAATTTTTAACAGTAAACGTTGTGAAGGCAATTGATTAAATTTAATTCTAATAAATCAATACAAACGACTTAAGAAACAAACTATAAATTAAACTTAAAAATAAGTTAATTCCAAAGAAACTCCCCAGCAAAAACATGCTAATGACTTCTTATTATTTTATACATTTCTTTGTAATGAGCACTTATTACTTTCTTATTTTAAATAATAAAATAATGGGTTACCAATAATAATGGGTACTTCCAGTCAAAATATAAATTTTTCTGGAAATCTATGTTTAGACTCATTATAATTCGTCTTTTTGTAAGTTAAAGAGTAAGGTGTTCGTTTTGGTATATCTTGAACGAATTTACATAGAAGAAAAATTCATTTATGTTTTAAACTATCAAATGCTTTTTCGATTTTTTATTTTGAGTATGTATTTTTGTTTTATAACCCTGGGAAACTTATAAAAATATGTGGACACTAGGGTTACAACTTTTTTTTGCTAAATTTTTATTAGGGACCGTAATCATTATGAGTTTTATAATAAAAAATTACACAATAATGATTATATTATGAGTTTTAAGGATTTTCTTCAATGGTAATGATTATTTTTGAGTAATATTAATAAAATCAGCCATAATCATTATTTTTGAGCAAAAAAAAATACAACTCGAAAATAATCATTATTTATGATTTTTATTTTTTTTCGCTCAAAATAAAACTCACTTTCATGAAATTTTTAAGGTGCATTTCACAAAAATTCTCGAACTTTTGGAGTGTGTTCAACATATGATATGTTGAATTCCAACGAGTTGCAACATCAAGCAATGGTTGCGGTAATTTATTATTTATTATTTATTTATTATTTTTAATATTTATTATTATTATTAATATTTATTATTATTATTATTATTATTATTAATTTTAATAATTTTAATATTGTGCTCACTTTGGAATATTCCTTATAACTGACCGAGTTAGTAATAGTATTTTACTCGTACCCAATTTAAACAATCTATAGAAAGACTAAATATTCGTAAAACTAAAAATGATATGGAAAAAATTTAGTATTAGTTTGCTTTCAATTTGAATTATAACAGCTTGCAGTCTTCGTGACATAGATTTTTTATTTTTTTTTTTAATTGGGTATAGATTTACATACCAGCTTTACTATTCTTAATGCCCAGTATACATGCATATTAGGGCTATAACCAAATTTTTGGCATAGTACTACGAGTTGGTCAATGAAAGTGAGTTTTATTTTGAGCGAAAAAAATAAAAATCATAAATAATGATTATTTTTGAGTTTTATTTTTTTTTTGCTCAAAAATAATGATTATGGCAGATTTTTTTTATTATTACTCAAAAATAATCATTACCATTGAAGAAAACTTTAAAAATCAGAAATTTAAAAATCATGACGGATATGCAAAGATTGTCAAAAAATAATAATAATTGTGCAATAAATTTTTTTTTATGTCTGTTCTAAGTGATTGATTTTTTCACGTAATGGGCAATAATGTATTAATAATAGAAATCGCCTTTTCAGGTCATTTTGAAACAAAAACCTCTCGCATAAAGTGCATTTCCTTAAAATGCATTTTTTTTTCAAGTTTTTAACATTAAAGTTGTACTAGTTGACCAATAATACTGCACAACATATTTTAAATAACTTTTTACTTATTGTGTTCGTTATTTTGCGAATTTTGATGTCTATATCGCGATACAACGCTTTAACATGTTTTATCAAAATCCGCGAAACACGTCAAATTTTAAAACATTTGTGTTCTTTCATATTCATTGTTATTGTATAATTACATTAAAAGGTTGCTAAATATTTATTTTTAGTTTAATTAAACTAAAAGAGGATTATGGTGAAACCTTTTTGAAAACCGCAAAAAAATTATTGCGTTACTTTATATTATTGTGAATAGGGTAGATAAAATTTGATAATTGCAAAAAAAAAAATCAAAAGTTATAACCCTAGTGCGCACCGAAATTTTCGACATTTAATGACCCGATTAAAAAAAATTAATATGATGCTTTATATAATCATATGAAATTTAATATGAGTCTTAATACAGTTTTATCCGAGAAATGGGCCAATATAATTATATAAGTTTGCATTAGTTTAGTTTTAATTTGATAATATAAGATTAAACTACATTCGAATAATAGCGCGTTACAATTAAACCCGATTTTATATAGCGGAATAAATTTATATCTGCACTGATACTAATATATACAAAATAAGCTATAGTTGTATCCGGTTTATGATTTAAAAACTTCATTAAAATCCGAAATATTTGCAGAAAAAATTACCATCGAATACGGGGTTTGCTTAAACGTTATTAATCCTTTTAGACTTTAGCCACTTGCAAAAAAATTGTAAACTATTTGGACATTTTTTTTATTCAAAAAATTCTCTTGAAGTTACCTAAAAAAAAAGTTGTTTGAGAAAAAACTTTAAAAATGAAGATAATATGAAAATGAAGATTTTACGGAATTTAGTAACCCAGCAAAAAATTTCCAAAAAGGTAAGCGGGTTTGTAATTAAGCATTTTGGGCAGAAACGCATTCCTTACTAGATTACCTACTCGATTCTTTTAACAGGGCGTGAGACTAAAATAATTGATTCTTTAGAATTGATTATTTTTTTTACCGAAGAACCATTTACTTTATATTTTTAAGAACTACATACATTTTTTAATAAAGAAATAGTTCCATTGTAAAACTACGAAGTACTTACACAAAAAAAATAAATAAATAGTTCCCTAGAAAAAATAAGAAGTACTTACATTAAAAAAAAGAAGTAGTTCCATAAGTAAAGTCAACATTTGCTCACATGTGATTCTCCTAGGTTACTCAAATATAACGATCTAAACTCATACGGAAATAAAATCCTAAAAAGTGAAACATCGAATTGTTATGATGACATGGGTTTGTCATAATTTTGGAGCAATAAACCACGAAAATATAAATTTTTCAAAAAAAAGAACGATTCAAAATTGAAAAACAAAAATATGACTCACGCACAATCACCCTCGAAATTTTTTTTACACTCACTCACTCAGTAATTTCAACTTCCACTCACAATTTTCTGCTCACGTGCGCTTCCCTAATTTATACCTAACCACAGTTTAACAAAATTGAGGCAACATGCTATTTCTGTTTTTAGTATTATTTGCCTGCAAATAAAATTTGTTTGAAAAAATATCCTTCCTTATTATTATTAATATTATAAAAATGACTGTTGGTTTGTTTGTTTGTTTATTTATTTGTTTGTTTGTTTGTGTGAGCATCACGTCCAAACGCCTGAACCGATTTTATTCAAATTTGACACATAGATAGTGGGCGGCCTGGAAAGAACTATAGGCTATATGAAATTTTTATATGATGGGCGTGGCACTTTTACGCCCACTTTTTCACTATTTTCGATATGGCTTTACCGATGCAATTGATATTTGGTACCCAGAAAGAGATGTCACAGATAAGCACTTTAAGTTATATAAAATTTAGATATTGTGGGCGTGGCACTTTTACGCCCACATCTTCACTATCTTCTATATGGCTGAACAGATTTTATTGAAATTTGGTACACAGATATTGGGATGACTCATAAGCACTATTTGCTATAATAGATTAAGACATGGTGGGCGTGGCAGTTTTACGCCCACTTTTTGCTATCTTTTATATGGCTTAAAGGATTTTATTAAATTTTGGTACACAGATAGTGGGCAAACTGAAAAGTTATTCATCATCCCAAAAACTAGGTCTAAGGCACGCTAACAACGTAGCGGGCAACGCCCGCTAGTATAAGATTAATTCTTTAAAATTGTATAACTTCTTTTTTCAAATGAGGAACTACTTCCAAAATGAGGAGCTACTTACAAAAAGTTAAACATATAAGTTAATAACATTGCTTTTTTCTTTTAAGTAAATAATTACTTTGTTATTGAGTTCATGCTTTCTGGTTTAAATTTCAAGAATTGATTACAATACTACTTGCTTTTTTGACTCTATCGTTGGAATGAGTTTGGTATTGCAGTTACTAAATTTGGCAATGAGATATGTAAGCAAGTGTGGCTATCACCTTCTTTTTGGAATGTGTAATTTTTTCCTGGGAACTTACACCATTGAAGAACAAACACGGAAAAAACTAAGATTTAGAAACAAATCTAATTTAAGAACCATAAAGAAATCAATTCAAAAAACAAAATTGGAGTAAATTTTGTGTATAAAATTATACACAAAATGATATAGGCAATTAATTGTACTATTGTATTCATGGAATACATATTTATATCCAAAATATGATTGACAAATTTTCTAGTTTGACTCTGCATGCGGTGATATACAATTTTATCCAAAATTAAATTGTGTTTTTATCTAAATATACATTTTTTTGTATTTTACAATGGATTACATTTAGCGTATTCTAAATGTAATATACAATTATGTATTTAGCTAGATGCGATAAGACTATATATCACATCATATTAAAATTGTTCGACGAAATTAATTTTATATTTATTTTTTTATATTTGGCATTGTTTGATGTCAATGGCGGCAATTACTTTTTTTTTGCATTACAATTGATTAAAAACAATGCCAATGCTCAATGCCAATGCAGATAATTAACAGACAATTATAATTATAATTAAAATGTCTACAAAAAAATTTATTTTAGAAATGTTGAGGTTAAGAAGAAGAATAAACGTTTTTCTCTAAAAATTATAAACACTATTAATTATTAAATCAGACCAGACTAGTTTCTGCCTTTTTATGGACAGACGTCATCAGTGATTTTCCAATTCAATTTTATTGTTATTTGTGTCTTATAATTGTCAGATTGTCTCTATATGATAACATTTTTTTTCCCGCCAACCTGCGAATCAAACCTGCGCTCTTCTTACATCACAAACGTAACAATACCAAGTCATGACCGTTTAGCGATCACACCCAAGTATGGCCTCGAATGTAATGCAGCTAAATTGTAGTTTTTTTTCCGATAAGCTTTTCTGTTATTGTATATTATACTCAGAAGTGACCAACACTAACAAACATAAATATTCTATTTTTAGATTTTTGTTTGTTTTTCTAATCTCCTCCGTCTCTATCACAACGTTCCCAGGTTGACGTATGGTTTTTATGTTCAGTGTTGACAACTTTTGCGTTTTAAGTTGAGACATTTGAGATATTTGTTTGCTAATTTAGATACAAATCCCTTATTTGTGTACTTATTTTTATAAATATTCGGTATTTTATCAAGTATATATTAGAAAAAGCTGATCCATCATGACGAAGCAGTTAACAAATAAGACTGCATAGTGTATACGTGATAAAACTTGAGATAAATAGCGAATACATTCAAGGTTAGGAATTAACTTAAAAATAGTTTTTTTTAGGAATTGGTGCCATTTCTATCCATTGGCACATTTTGTTTTTCATTGACATTTTTTTTTTTTGTTTTTAAAAAGAGAAGCAACACTCAAGAAATTCTTCCTATTTATTTATGTGTTGTTTTCTTTGGAAAGGGGATAGTGGAGAGATGAAAGGTGGTGAAAGATGAAGGGCTTCAAACATCGCAACACTGTAATTGTGCGAGATGATAAATCTTAGTACAGTTGTTGCTCGCCACGTGATGTAAAGTTGGCGAATTTATAGATGCTTTTTGTTTCATAGCCCTGATTCATTATTTTACTTCGGTGGGGTTAAGTGCTATGGGAACACCGAAGGTGGGCGCAGCGATACATATAAGTGATAGAGAGCTCATACATATTATTGTTCTAAATTGATGTTGTCGTCACCGGGAATCGAACCCGGGACCATTTATGTAACAATCCAACGCGCTAACCATTGCACCACAACGCCCACTAAAAAATAAACTAAACAGCATTTAAAACACAAAATTTAATTCGTTTAAATGATTTTGGAACCAAAGAATCAAATATTTAAAAAAAAAATACGTATTTACTTTAACTCCTAACCAATATTTCCTTCATTTCCACCATAACAAACTTAAGTATTTACAAAGTATTTTTTATTTTCTTAAGATTTGTTAAGACAACATTAACAGAAAAATAGATGTAAATATTACTTGATGAAAATAAAAGGCTAATGAAGCATCTAATTAGAGAATTCACGCTTTTTATATTTTGCATACAGAAAAAAAAAAAAATATATTTATTTGCAGTTTTTATTTCTCTCATACACAAAACAACCGGCAGGCAACTAACGAAAGGCAGATCGAAATTGTTTACACCGTTTAGAAAGAAAACAACAAAAATAAGAAATAAAATCATAAAACCACGACTTAAATAGCAATGGCTATTATATTACTACCAAACTCTCAACCTTATTACATACTTTGCAACTAACGATACTTTGTTTTAAGAGCGTCTTTTTGCCACCATTATAGACTTTAGTTTGCAGGAAGAAAAAAAAAAGGTGCATGCTTGGTTTGGATGGGTGAGTAGAGTGCTGCTATACTGTATAGAGCTGGTTTAGTATGACTGGGTAGTGTATTTTGAGATGGTGGGTTCATTGATTGTTGATATCAACTATCTCAGTATATACAGCTACAACTCAATTAATAACAATTTCTCAGAACAATAAAGATTTCGTAACTAAAAAAATAAAAAATAAAATAAATGAAAAAAAAAAACTATCAACCAGCGTCTTATGAAAATAACAAAAAAATCCTTTTCTACCTTAGAAAAATTTAGCTTATTATAAAAAATACCCTGTATACCAACATTATTTTGGGCTAACTACTACATTTTTAAAGGTTTTTTATTTTGGTAAAGAAAAAAAAACGTATTTGTTAAAAATGAGATTAGTTTCATTTTTTCGGTTGTATTTAACTATAATGTAATTTTGGTTGTAGTAAACCTTTGCTCTGTTAATATAAACCCCCCCAAAAAAAAAACTCTAGTTAATGTTCCTACCACTGCTATTAAAGGCGGCTTATCGGTGTTAGTTGTCGCTAGTTAAAATTAGTTGAACTTTTACAGATGACTTTTTAAAGATGTATATTGTATAAAGTAGTAGAAGTATCTTTAGATTTTTCAAAAAAAAAAATCATTTACTACAAACACAATGATTTTCTAACATTTCATCTTTTTTTTTTTTTTTTTCTTTTTTGGTGTTTTAAATTTGGTGTTATTTGTTGTTAAGATTATTACAGGGTAACTAAGGTTGTTCTATTCGACAATCTTGAATACAAATAAAGTGCTGAAAATATAGTTAAGAGTTTCTTAAGGTGTCAAAAGATAAACAGATTTTATTTTATAGTTTGTTGTGTTTAATACTATAATCTGTTTTTGGGTAATGTTTTTGTTTTAAATTTAGATTGTATATCATGTTATGATTTGGAAAATTGTTATAATGTTTGTAGACAGTTTAATTAGAAAATCATGTTGTAACGAAGATTTATTTAAATTGTTTAAAAATAAAAATTATAAAAATGGAGGTCAGTTGTATTAAGCAATAATAACGAGAACGAAGTATATTTATTATTATTATTATTAATTGCACAATTAATTTAATATTTTAAATTTTACAAGGCTCTTTTTAAAACAAATAAGTAAGTTAAAATCAAAAGCGATTTTGATAAAAATTATTTTGATTTATTTGTTGCTTCATAAATTCTACTAAAACAAAAGACTTTAGAAACAAACTACATTATTCAGTATATACAGTAAAACTATTCCTAATACACTAAACTCGAATAAGATGAATTCTCGATTATACCTAATTTCAAACATTGGCAAACATTTTCATATACTAAGTGGCTTCAGACGAACCCTGGTTTTAAAATTTTCCAAAGTTTTTAATAAAATAATCAAATATTTTTCCCTAAAAGAAACGCAAAACTTTTATTAAGAAAATCGAATGGAAACATTGCACAAATTTTGAGATTTACGTTTTTAAAATATTAAATATGTGCTGATACTGAAAAAACAGCCTGCCTCATAACGAACAAATTTGCGCGGTCCCTTGGAGATCGTCTTAGCCGGGTTTTACTGTAGTTGTAAAAGTTAAAATCTAAAGAAAATTTAATGAAAATATATAAAACATTTTTTTTTTACGTTGAACCAACACTCAGGGGATGCCCCCTACTAATGCATTGCATTGTGTTGATATCAGGAAAATAGGTTATGGGGAGGAAGAAAGAGGCAGTACTGTTTGTGGACATTTGACTTGAATTTTTCTAAATTGTAATTTGCAGGGAAGACTTCCGCAAGGAGACAATTCCACATACGGCTAGTGCGACTGAAAAACGAATTTTCTCTGTAATGCGTTGTGCGATTTGCCAGGCTATAGACAACAAACGGATGAGATCTACTTGACAAGCGGGTATTACGAACAGAGACCCGGTCCCTCGGGATGAGTCGGCTTATCTCAGCAGAACACTTCCCATGGTAATATCTATAGAACAAAGTCACACAACCCACATTCCGACGATGCTCCAACGAGTCAATAGAGTTCGAAACCCTACTGTCGTTGATAAGCATCAACGCTCTCCGTTGCACACGATCCAGAAGCCCCAAAATAGACTTTGAAGCACCTGCCCATATATGCGAGTTATATTCCATCTTCGGCCGGATGTAGGAGATCAGATGGGGTGAAGTATTTCTTACACCGGTTTAGAAAATCAAGACACTTGAAAGCTTCTTTCGATACTTGAATAATGTGATCTGTCCAACGGATATCACACTGTATTATCATGCCCAGAACATCAAGAGTATATGAATCCTCAATAACGATCCCATCCATATACACAGATGACGTAGTTGAGTCCACAGACCTATGGGTCAACATACAACATTGGGTCTTACGAGCATTAAAATCGACCCTGTTTGCACGACCCTACTCTGAGATTGTAGAAAGGTCATGATTGAGTGTGTCATTCATAATCTGTCTTTTGCCCCCGACCTCCACAAGGCTTGGCCTATGATCGAAGGAAAAAGAATGACAAATGTTGCTGTCATCTGCAAAGGAGTAAATAAGATTGATATTTCGACCAAGGAGGTCATTAAGAAAGATGAGAAAAAGAGATGGAGAATTTAGTTTAAATAAAATGTTTCTTGTTATTATTTAAAAAAAATATTAGTAGAGATGCCATGAATATTCGGTCACTACTCGTTATTTGGCATGTTTTGGATATTCTGCGAAATATTAGTACTATTAGGACGAATTGCTCGGTTAATACAAATTTGATAACATCAGCGATTGTTTTAATAAAAAAATTGAATTGAAAAATTAAACAATTTTTTTTTTCAGAAATATGTTAGAATTATGTCACAAGGGTTACCTACTAACAAAAATGAAGCATAATGGTCGATAATTGTTAGCGAAAATGCAATCTTTTTATTAAAAATATGACAAAAATTAGGTTTATACTCGAAATTTTGCATATACTACTATTCGGCGGAATATTCGGTACTCGGTTTGAACCAATTACCGAATATTCGTCAATATGCCGAATATACTATTCGTGACATCTCTAATTAAAGACATGGTTTCAATAAACTATATTTCAATAAAACAAAAGACTTAGGAAACTAACTTAGGAACTCTTCTAACATAGAAAAAAATTCATATTCATAAAACTTCCAAAGTAAAAAGAAAATGCTGAAAACATATATGATATGATTATATATGATTCTCATTTCAAAAACTTCAGTTAAATTTAATAATTGGAAATTCAAAGTTGACTTTAACTCCTGCTGGTAGCAATATAAAATCAATTAAAAATTTGAAACACAATTGTCTAAGAAGTTTGAATTATCGGATTGTAGAGTTCTGAAACACTTTCTGAGTATGAAGTGTGGAGATCATGGCTAAAAATGATGATATCTCAAAAAGCTAGTGTTACAAAAGTTGTGGAAAACTTCTCATTAATCGATTGTAATCCAGTTGGAACGCCGATGGAAAATGGGTTGATGTTATTTTTAAACAAAACTGAAAACAAAATCGATAAATACTACCGAGAATTACTTGGAAGTCTGCCGTCTACAATATATATTATCACATAGGATATATTGATACAACAACCATCAGAGGAACATTGGCAATCATTTAAACGAATCTTAACATACCTTAAAAAAACACTAAATAATAAGGTATATTATAAAGCAAACGATTATAACGCCTTAGTAGTTGACGCTGATACGGACTGGGCAAGTGACGAAGTCGATAGAAAGTTGTTATGTTATGTAAGATATATGAATGCACAGTCTCCTGGGCTAGTAGAAAATAACAAACGCTCTCTACATCTTCCACCGAAGCAGAATATGTTGCAATACGTTCTGCAGTATCAGAAGCAATTTGGTTATCCACAGATAACTTCAAGATTTAAAAATTATTAATAACGACCAAATTACCATTTATGAAGATAATCATTGATGACCTGACACGTTAAATGCTAGAAATCGAAGCACATATATATCAAACATCATTTGATCCGGGACAATATTGAAAAAGGAATTAGCAAAGTGGAACCTATTGAAACAACCGATCAACTAGCCGATATGTTTACTAAATCTTTAGAAGGTGGCAGATTTGCTAAACTTTTTGATAGCGTGGGCTTACATAATTGAGAAGGGGGTTTGTAGAAAAGCAATCATACACTTAGAATACTATGTAAGTAAAGACCACTGCAAGTGTAGTTAAAAACAAATGAAATTTCAATTGAAAAAAGTACGACTTACATTTCAGTAAATTCAACTAACATTATCATTTGGTTTTTACTGTTCAAAAAATGAACCGCAATTGCAGTAAAAATGAACCAACCACATATGCAGTAAACAATTAACTAACATTTATTTGTTTTATTTTTTAAAAAAATAAAAAAATACTGTATAAAATGAATTTAAAATCATAATACAGTAATTTTATGTGGTTTGTTTTTTTAAATATATAGTCAAAAATTAAATTTCTTCTACAAATGATTGGGTTTTCACTTAAAAATAAAGATACTGTATTACAAACTTAAACAACTACAAATATTTACAGCAGTAGTTCCCTGAGTATAAACTTGTTTCTGTGTTAACTACGTATGTTTGAAATATTGAAAATTTATGTTCACTCTTTTGTAAACTTTTCTTTTAATAAGCTGTCGTATATTTTCTTTAACTAACTTATTATTTTATAAAAACCAACCAATCTATATAAAAATTTTAGTTCAAATTCGAGTACTACTAAAAAACATAGATTCAATGTTATTTATAAAAACAAAAGACTTAGGCAACAAACTCAGTGCAAATTTTAAAATAGGTAAAGGGTTTCATTCATAAAATTTTTAAACAAAAAAGAACATTTTTAAAATAGGTATATGATTTTCGTTCCAAAAAATTCTGTTAAATATAATAATTTCAATTCTAAAATTAAAAAAAGCATACATTTATATTATTTTTCAAAGATGTTTATTTATTTGAAAGACTTTAGAAGCAAACACATTATTTTTATTATAATCGATAATGTGACATATTCTTAAAATGTTTAAACAGAATGGGAAAACAGTAGACATTAGAGTGAGGTAAGTTTCTAAAAATAGAACTGTTGTGTTGTTGGAGTTGTACTTCTGAGATTATGTATGCAAGAACAAAAACACCGTGTATTGAATAAAACTAGTTTTAATCACAACAAAACTCGACCTGACGATAGATCAGTGGGCTAAAGCGCTCTATCTAACGTGCAGTGCGAGTGCATGTGGCATTAGAAATCAGTTTATCTATACCACGGTCAGTCATTGTACAGAAAATTTCATATAGACGCAATCGAACAAATAAAAACATAACAAATATTACATTATTCAAAAAAAAAAAAAACAGGGTCACTGACGAAGATTCAATACCAGAAACTGCGCAGTCTGATTCAGAAAATTGAAAATTTGCAATCTAGTTATGATTTTTAGAAAATACACTCATTCTTCTCTACCACGGCTTTCACAATTAAAATTAAATAAAATTGCATATTAATTATAGTATTAATTGCAATTGTCTGAAAAAGACGTTAAAATTCAAACTCAAAAGAAAAATATGTTATAATAATTATTTTTGTTAAAATACAGTTAAACTTAATAATTAAATTTATATTTAGTACCAAAAAAAAAATTAAAATTGTAAAAAAAATCTAAAATCTCTAAACAACAACTATTTTAATCTGTTTATATAAAACACAAATTAAATTGTCTTATTATAACACAAAACAAGCTTTTAAAATGTTTTATTATAATTTTTTTGTTACTAACACTTGACAATTTAAAAAATGTTTGTGCTCCAAACAAATATTCTTAATAACATTGCACTACAATGCGTATGAGTGACATTAAATTTGATTTTTATTGAAAATACCTTGAAATCAAACACTTTAATTACACATATGACCATTAAGATTTCTAACTTTTGTGTGTTTCCTTCTCACACGTAGCATATCATATCATACACTAACTACACTTCTAACTTTTCTAAAAGAAACTTCAAAAAGTTGTCAATAAACCAAACGGCAATTATTCAACAACAAACACCGCAATATTAAACTACACCACTTCGTCTACAATCTTCAACAAAAAGAGTAAATTGTAAAAGAAAACAGCAGTAAAATATCAGTGATGTTGATTGAACCAATACACACAAACAACGACAACATTAATGTGAACAAAACGTCAACACAAAACTTAAAATACAAAAAAAAAAGAATCAGAAGAAAATGAAGAAAAATTGTCATATAAAACGGCCAACACACAGTGTGAGTTTTTTCAAACTTCTTACTAAATTTCAAAGTTGTTAACAGACAACGATGATATTGTGGTAGTAGTAAGTAAGTAGGAATTGCTGCGGATAGTGTGTTTATATGACTATGATGACAACTTAAGATTCACATGACATTTGATGTTCAATTTAATAGTTTTAGTTTATATTGAAAGAAATAAAAAAGAAAAAACTTATGGGGAAAGACGAAGAAATAACACACCGTACACCAACAGCTGCGTGTGGCCATTGATTGTATAGGACACAAAAAAAAACAAAACTATACAATAAGAAAGAAAACTAAATACTATAAAATTGCAGATTTTATTTTAAAGCAAAAACAAAATATTTAAAAGAAATCATTAAAAAAGAAATAGTATACTTGAGCTTAAGAATAAAATTAAGCACTTGTTTTTTTTTATATTAAGGGGTTAGGTAGACATGGAGTGGTTTAAATTTATTTTCTGGTTGATTGCGAGAACATTATTTTTTTTAGGAATTTATAGAAATTTCTAATTACTTGGATTAAGAAAACATTTATAAAAATTAAATTTGCTAAAACTCGAGCTTAATAAGCAGTTGCCCTAAAAGGACTGATCGCAGATATTGTATAACTTTTTATTGCTGCAAGCGGTGTCCCTTGACTTATTAGAAAGAGGTATACAAGCTCTGAAGGCCTTAACTATTCTAAGCAATACTTGCTTAAAAAACATTTTTATTTAATCTTTTTTTGGATTTGATTAATCTTTTTTTGAGTTTTAACATTTTGGAAATTGTTTTTTTTTTTACCTCCTTACCCTCTAATTTATCATTTTTTAAAGTTTTTTAGTTTTACTTATCATGTTTGAGTGTGCTTTTAAGGTTTATATTTTCATTTATTTTTTATTTTTTCAAATAACAGAAAACGATTGTAAAAAATTAATGTAAAATCATAAAACAGTTATTTGATGTGGTTTGTTTTTTTAAATGAACTATAAGGTTAGTAAAAAATTAAATTTGTTCTACAAATGACTGACATTTACATTAAAAATAAAGAAACTGTATTACAATCCAAACAACTATATGTTTTTAAGGCAGAAGTTATCTGAGTGTAGTGTTCTTTATTTTCCATTTTTATTGCGTAGAGTTTGTTTTTTTCGTTTGTACACATTCAAAAAATATAACTTTTCTGTTAGGCAGCCAATATACGCAAGAAACATTAACTTTGACGGCCATAGGCGTACCCAGGATTTGGTTTCGAAGGGGGACCAATATATAAGGTGGCGCAAAAGTAATCCTCCTATCAGAAAATGCTATACATAATAAATACATAATAAAAAAAAACATCGGAAGGTTATTTTTGCGCCACCTTATATATTTTGTCGAAAAAGGCTAACTTGGTTTTTTTTTAGGTTGCAACTTAAAAAGTAGAGTAAAAATGTTTAATAAAACTATTAAAAATTAGTTCAAAATGACATTGATGAGGAAAAACTGCTAAAACTAGCAGATTTTCTATTACTAAGTATTGAATATTATTATGGTTAAACGAAAATAACAAATTAATATCCTAAAATCGGCCAAATTTTTTTTTAAATTTGTTCGTAGATAAAAAAAATTACAAAAAATTTTAATTTTTAAAGTTTTTTAAAGTATTTTTTAAAGATGTATTTCTATTCAATGATTTTGTTAGTTTTTTAAGGCAAAACTTAAATTCTCAATTAATTATATTTCATATTTTGAGTACTATGGGGTAGAGCTAAATAAAGACGAAAAATTGAAAAACCCCGGTTTCGGTTTTTAAAAATTTTTAAAAAACCGCTATTATTATTATTTTTGGAATTTTGGTAATTAAAAATTTATAAAATATTAATATTTATAAAATGTTTTTTTATATCTGCTGTTATTGCTAGGGCTCGGAAGTTAATGCATTTATAACTATGTTTTATGTATATAAAATATGCATTAAAAATCTTAAAATATGCACTTAAAATTTAAAAAATATGCATTTATTATTGATATTGATTAATGTTTTCCATATTTTTAACACAATTTCAACATTTTTTGTTTTAAAAATTGAATCATCGTCAGATAGTTAGCAATTGTATTTTTCTGTTATTTTTGTCTTCGTGATAAAAAATATTTCTTGAAAAAACATTTTTCTTTTATAACAAAAAACCAAAAATTTCAAAATTTTAAATTGCCCGTTACACACAAATGAAGTGACAGTATCATTTGAAAGCTTGCATTTGCCTCTAAATGCTAATGAATTTTATTTAAACTTTCTAAAATTATTTTTGCCTTTTTTCTATATCACAAACACGCATTTTTTTTTTAATTTTATATTAGTTTCATACATTTTAAGTTTTTCGACTTTCATGATTAACAAAAGGCACAATTCTAAATATTTTTTAAAATTTGTATTTTATTAAAGAGCACTTCAGTTTTCTTAATACACTTGTGAAGTTTTCATTTTAATTAAGCTCAACATAAAGCCGTACGAATTTTAATGTAAAATATGCATAAATATGCATTTATAGCAAAATATGTAACAAAAAACTCGAAGAACTTCGAATAAGTGATAGAAAAGGCAAAATCATTAACGTTAAGCAGACAGAATAAAAGTAATAAAGTAGTATAAAAGTTTTGCTGCAGCCAAAAATATTAAATTTTAAAATAATTATTTCAAGGTTACCGTATATAAATCTAAAAATATTAATGTCGGCATTTGTTAAAGCTTTTGGTTGCAAATATCGCCGGCAGAGCGCGTAATAGCATAAACAAAAAAGAAAAATAGTATGATTTTCTTCATATTTAAGCAAAAATATAAAATGTTATTGCATTATCATATTTTTTATATTTAGTCGGCAAAAAACTCCACAGTAAACCTTAAAAGACTCACGAGAATAGCTTAAATCAATTTATTCAAAACCCCTCCGTATATTCATCAAATCAATCTATTAAAAGTGCCCCGAATAAACTCGCAAATCAGTTTATTAAAACCTTATACAATAGAGCTCAAAATAATCTTTAAAAAACTCTTGAAGATACCTCAAAAACTTATAATTAATTTCGATTGAAATCAACAATTCTATCTTCAATATTACCCAACTCTTCAGCCTTAAATTAAAAAAAAAATTCCTTTAATTTGTACTTCGCTTCTCGTAACAAATTTCTCTCTTTATTTATTTATTTCTACAGATCCCTACCAAACACGCAGAGTTTTCATCGTTTTCCTATTATTAAACGCACTGCAATATTTTACTCAATACTTCAATTTTAACTGAATATCACGAGACTTTTTGTAAGTCTAACAACATGACATGGCTTAGATTTTGTCTGTCGATAAAAAAATTTGTTGCTTTAATGAAATCATAAATTATACTCTGGCGGTTTAAATATCCATATAAACATCATAGTCTAGGAGTAGTATAAGTTTAGTTATACAGAAAAATAAATGAACCAGCTTTGGCAAAGAAGGCATCAAAAAATCGAAACGAAACAAAAAGTAGGGATCTATCTCCTATTGATGATGAGTGTGTTGCAGATGCGCTAAAATAACAGCTACACGTTTTATTACACTCTATATAGTTAACCAACAACAACAACAACAACGATGAACATTGAACATTGAACGTACAGGTAGAGAGTTGTATGTATAAAGTTAAAGTCAGCTTAAGTTTACACTTACAAACACACACACACACAGAAAGCGATGTTTTCTATCACTTAAACGTCAACAGGCGTTTCAATAATGTTCAGCGTAAATATAAAAAACTAAACGTTATAAAGGGGAAGGTAATGCTACACTACACAATGAAATTTTTTTTTGTGGGGGGTTGTAAAAATATCAAAAATTAATCAAAAAAGTGGTGAAAAAAAACTATTACTAAAATTTTATATTTTTATATGTATCCACAAGATACATTAGACTTGAAAACGGCTCCAAAAACAGAAAAATTTTCGTTATAAATTTAAGTTTTTGTTTTGAGTAAATTAAAACTGAATTGAAATTTCCCTCGTAGATTAGAGCCTTTTTTCCGTAATTTTTAGTCAGAAAAGTATGGGAATCGAAATAGTTTATTTATATGGGTTTAAACATGGTATGAAAATGGTACATATGAATGGATTAATTAAGAAAAAACACTAGGGGTACAACCAAAATAAGGCCCTATCACCACGCTGTAGCCGATGTTGTACTGAAACCGAAAAATGTTTCCTCAGGTCATTTCGGAACAAAAACGTTCCGCGTCGAAGCCGATTTCTGAAAGTCCTTTAAGTTTTTTTTTTTATTTTTTCAAAATTTTTTATTTTTTCAAAATTTTTTATTTTTTCAAAATTTTTTATTTTTTCAAAATTTTTTATTTTTTCAAAATTTTTTATTTTTTCAAAATTTTTTATTTTTTCAAAATTTTATATTTTTATACTTTAAGCAATAAATTATAATATTTCGCAAATTTGCATAAGACAGCGTAGGTAAGACGCAATATTTTATCACGATTAATTGAATTTATACAGAATATTATTCAATATTTAATGGAAAAACTTATAATTTATTTATCATTTAATGAAATTATAAAGAAAATATTTTTATTTTTTTAGAACTTACTAATCCCAAACTTAATTGCATTTGACGCGGAACCTTTTTTAAGGATATCGAAAATCTAAAGATGCAGTTCTTATTGTTTTTTTATGCACTACATGGTATGGATAGGGCCATTTTGATATTTTCAAAAATTGTAAAAAAGTTGTATCCCTAAAAAACACGTTTTTGGCTATAACTCAGACACGAATCGAGACACCACATTAAAACTTTCCACAAATATAGGAGGAAGGGGTATTATCCCCTTCAAACCCCCCTGAAACCATGCCAGGTCATCCCGTAGCAATAAAAAAAGTCTTCATTCAAAATAGTTTGTAGTTTAAATTAACTGAAAATGTAATTTAACAGAAATGATAAATCACTTAAAGTCCGGTGTACTAACTTTTCATTTAAATCAAATGTTTCTTGTTATTTATTTTTAAATATCGTTTAAGTCATACTTGGGATTTTTTCATTAGCATTAGTTCACTGATGATAATGCCAAAAAAATTTCATTAACATTTAATTGTAATGAAATTTTTTGGCATAAGCATTATTCATACTAATGCTAATGAAATCACACTAATGCCTAAAAATCTAATTACAATTGAGCAAAATAAGCATTTGTTTACAAAAAAAGTGGAGTGTAAATTGCTTTACATAGGAATGGAACGGAGATCGATAGGAACTATATGTTTATCACGTAAATAAGTAAAAACAAAATAAATAAATAAATCACCCTATCTCTCCCTAGCCCATTTGTATTACAAGGTTGTATTAATACTCCCGTGGAGCAATACTCCGTTTTGCCCTATCTCGATTAGTTTCGGAGATACTGGCCATTTTAAAAAATCACCATTTTATAAATTGGCTAGTATCTCGAAAACTAAGCGAAATATCGCAAAACGAACCAAATTTTTCCAGAACTTAACCTTAACAACAAGTTCCGATAATTCAAATGTGTTAAGTGTTCCGATTCCACTCGTTCCGCGGTTCATTCCATATTGTTCCAATTTAGACCAATGATCCATTTTTTTATCAGAGCGATTAACTAGGTATTGTCACGTACGTATTTGGGTAAACAAAATTTTAGGACATCCTGTGGCTGTTTCACTAATCTCTCGGGATCTTTCCCGGACATAGCCTATTTGTATTATGAGCGTTACTTAAAGCTCCTGTGAAGCCCAGATTTAATCGATATTCACTATTAGTTTTTCGAAAATCTTATCTGTCACTTGTAATTTGTTTCTTTTAGTTGATGCATTACTAATGGTAATGAAATGTAAAATTATTGCCATTAATCAATGAAATCAAATCCAATCAATGAAATTCATTATAATTAATTAAACAAATGCTAATGAAAATAATTTGATTACAATTGATATCAATGAAACTGTAATGAAATCATCAATTAATTAGTCCATACAATTAATTAGTCCCATATATGATTTAAATATTATTTTGAACAAATGTATAAAAAAGTTGAAAAAATATTTATTTGAAAAATAAATGCATGTTCCGTAATTTTTAACTCAACTAAATCTTTCTCAGCGTATAATGCATATAAAAAAGTCTATTTGGATTTCAATGTCAACGATTATACTAACTGGGAGAGTCTTCTGGGGGGTTCCCTCAAATCTCGATAACATTTCTCTCAAATTTTAATAACAATTCAAAATATTTAAAATTCTTGAATTTTTTAAGAAAAACCAAGTTTGATTGCAACCACAAATAAATGAGATTTATATTTCGATGGATTCTTTTCGAGCGCGACAGTTATTTCATTGAGGTATGAGGTGCTCAATACGAAAATTATTTTTTTTTTTGATTGAGTTCACTCATAAACAAAATTAAAAAAAATCACAACACTACATTCTTTCGATTAGTCTCATCAGTCTTATTCTTGACGGACTCACTAACCATGAATATTTTTGTAGAGATTATAAGATTTTAGAGCGATATTATTGCAAGTCATTGGAGCATCGTCGGAATGTGGGTTGTGTAACATTGTTCTATCGATATTACCATGGAAATT
Organism: Delia radicum; assembly: GCA_021234595.1. Classification (NCBI taxonomy): domain Eukaryota; kingdom Metazoa; phylum Arthropoda; class Insecta; order Diptera; family Anthomyiidae; genus Delia; species Delia radicum. The sequence continues at coordinate 277,767,416 of CM037851.1, read as the reverse complement.
GTTTTGCTGAGATAAGTGAACTTATCCCCAGGGCCCGTATTTTCATTCGAAACACTCGCTTATCTAGCATAGCTCATCCGTTTGTAGTCGATTGTCCAGTGAACCGCACAACGCATTACAGGGAAAATTCGTTCATCAGCCGTACTAGCCGTATGTGGAATAAACTCCCCGCGGAGGTCTTCCCTGTAAATTACAATGTAGCGAAATTCAAATTAAATGTTCACAAACACTACTCCCTCTTTCCTCCTCCCCATAACCTAATTTCCTGATATCAACACAATGTATTGCATTATAGGGGGAATCCCCTGAGTGTTGGTCTAACGAAAAAAAAAAAACGTCCGCGCACAAAAAAAACTTAAAATTTTTTTGTTAGAAAAAAAAAATTGACAAATTAAAATAATTCAAACATTTTCTTTTTTCCACAAAGAATCTCTTTTTTAGCTTTTTACAATTGCTCAAAATATGTTACTCCCGCACTTTTCTGACTCATATTAGATTCATTTTTTAATAAACTGATTTCATTCATATTTTTGAATAAAATTCGATTATTTTAGGACGTTTATTATTTTAGTCTGTGTTTTTTGACAAAAAAAAATAAACATCAAAAAAATCATTAATATTTGAATTATTTTTGATTCTAAAATAAAAGGGTTTTAAAATTTTTTTGTGTCATTTTTATGTCATGATTTTAAAGTTGGCAGAATTAAAAAAAAAATATTTAAAATTAAAGAGTATAGTTCTTAAAAGTTTTTAAAATTACTTTTTATTTCTATTTAATTCATCCAATTTTATAATTTGATTATTTTGAAACGCTTCATATAATTTCCAACTCCTTTTAGTAAATTTTCAAGTAAAAACTGATGTTTTTCAAAATTTGCAGCACATTTTTCTTATAAGAATCCCAATTTGTAATGTGTTCGTTATAAAAGTTAAAATTTGTAATAAAAATCTTAGAAGGTCTAAAAAATTAGTTCGTTATAGAAAAAGTTCGTTATAAGCGAACTCCATTGCATTATAATAATGTTATTTTACGGTAAATGGTATTAATTTTTTTTAAAATCGTAGTAATGGGGTACCAGTATTAAAGTTATTGCTGTAATGGTCTTATACATGGGGGTATTTAAATTATTTCGGTAACGGTATTTTAACGGCAACGGAAATCAGTTGAATTATTTTTTGATTCGGAAAAAGTATTTAAGCAATATTGCTTAACAGGCTAACCTTCCCTGTAAATATAAGCCACCTTATAATGCATAAAAAAACGTTTTGCTTTAGTATGAGTGTATGTCTGGAGTAGTTGAGCATTTTTGTATGAATATTTTAATAAACTTTTGTTTTTTTGTCGTTTTATCAGTGAGTTTTTGTTGATGTTGTTATTGTGGTAACTATACTTCACTTGTTATACTAGGATATCTTTAACTATTAACAATGTTTTTTCCAATTTCAGTTAATGTTAACCCTCTAATGAGGTCATTAAAATAATTCATAATTTTTCATTAAAAGTTTTACAAAACATGTTTTTGGAATAAAAATCTTCTTCAGGAAACAGATGTAACATATTTCCGAGCCCTATTCTCTTAAGCACATAAAACAATACTAAATATGTCTTTGCAAGCCTTCCATCCAGCGAAAAAAAGCATATCCTAGCAATGTCAAACCAACAGTATTTATTTTTCTGAAATATGAAACAACTTTTTAAAATTTTCCAAAATTGGGCAAAGTATGCAAATTTTGCGTTCATTTTTAGTTTACCATTTTAAAAAGATTAATTGAATTGTATAATGCTAGATATTTGACTGTAAAAAATAGATGTTTTTATTTTGAATTTTATTTTTCAATATTTTCTTTTTTAACGTTAAAAACTAGTTCTGAATTTTTACTCTAATATACAACTCAATTTATCTTAAAATCTAAAACACCAAAAAAAAAAAAATTTTTGTTCTCTGATTTTTAGATAAACTACGTTTTCTAGTTCTGAATTTTTTAAATTTTTTATTTTTTTTTTCAAATTCTAAATAAAAAACTATTGAGATAATCCAATATCTGGCAAATATCAATTAAATTATTATAAATAATATGCTAAAAATTACTTATATACTTTTTGGTTTGGCAGTTGGCTTGGAAAACCTCATATGTGCTTTAAAGCTAAAAAAAAAAATAATGCTAGATTCAATATTTTCAAAACTAGTAAAAAGAAGCAATTTATGACTCATTTTTGACTCTTGAGTTCATTGAGCATGGTGATAATACTTTGACTCAACCCATATAAAAGCATCAACAAATATCTAATTTTCGACCTGTACCCCCTTCAAATTCAAATAAACTTATAATATGTGAATGATTTTATGTTTTCAGTCTTTGTAAAGAAATTTATAGAGATATACAGTGCCAGACATTATAAAATATACAGTACCAGACAAAAGTTTTTTCTTTAAGTTATCCTTCTTTTTATGACACAATGCCGCAAAATATAAAAAATTATATTTTTATTATATACTTTACAAGTATTTAAATGAAGAAATCATCTGTGATTGCAAACATATTGAGCAAATAATTAAAATTCTAAATTCGAGCCCTAAACACCAAAAAGACGTAACCACCAAAATCTTAATTTAACAGGAGAAGCTTTTTAAAGTTTTTTTTTTAATTTTTCTTTCGTATTTTTTAGTTTTTCTTTGGTATATATATACAATGAAATTTAAATACGGTATAAAAGACCAAAAGCTAATGCAAATTAAGTTTTTTAGCTGCCAAATCTCACTATTAGGGGCTAACTAGGGGGTATAATCTTACCCCATTTACTGTTTTTTTTTTGGTCAAAAAAAAGAAATTTATATATGAGTCACAGAACAACTTTTTTACAACACCTCTTCCGATTTACTTTAAATTTGTCAGACGTATTAAACATTAAAAACTATTTTACCCGTGTTTCCGGAAAAAAATTAAAAATTTTTTTTGCAAAGGTTATGGGCATTTGAAAATCGTCAAAATCGGGAAAAGTCATCCGACATGACAACCTTTCTTTTTAAAATAATTTATTTTTTTCATTTCGTTTTTTTTTTTATTTTTAAAATTTGGTTTTTTTTACTTAATTTCTGTTTTCCACCATCTTCGAACAAGTCATAAAATCTGAAAAAAAATATTTTCTTAAATCTCAATATAACCTTATTATTCTCTGTAAATTTCAGAGTGGAAGTCGAATGGATTCTATTTTTTTCCTGATTTTTTTCCATTGTAGTAATACGAAAAATTAAAATAAAAATATATTTGTATTTATTGAATTAAAATAAATAATACCAACTAACTGATTTGTCTCTCCCTTCCAAATATGTACAAATTTGTCATAAATATTGGCTTATGTGCAACTAAGAATGACACAAATAATTGACTCATTAGAGCATGTGGCATCTTTAAATTTTTTTTTTTTTCGTGACATAAAGTTCGCGGGCGAATATTTAAAAAAATATAGTATTTTTAAAAACTTAAACAAAATTTATTTAAATGTTTAATCATTTCTCTATACTGTCCATGGTGGACAACGTGAAAACGATAAAAAGTTTATCAAAAATACTCAAATTTCGCTCTCCAAAAACTTTTTCTGGATTCGCGCTTGATATATGTATATATTAAAGTTCGAATATCATCACTTTTTAAAATGTTTTTGCATCAATAAAAAAAAAATGGCTTTATTATTTTTTTAAAATTCCAACTCCTTGCCTTTTCCTACAGAGCAAAAAGAGCTGTATTTATAAGAAATTTGAATTCACCTTTCGATTATACACCAAAATTTCTTTAAAAAAAAACTGTTTCCCCCATTTATAAAGTACACCATTTAGGAAATAGAGTGGCCGGAATAAATAAATATTTTTCAAGAAACTTATAAAGTTTTTTTTTATAGCACACAATCAAAACGCATTTTTAGCTGAGAAAAATGGTGCAAAAATTGTCGCTTTATGGTAACCCAGTAAAAAGTTATTAAGTTTTCAAAAAGTTGTCTTTACTAAAATGCATTATTTTAATGATTAACAAGTTTGTAGTATTTTTCGTGGCTCAAAACACTGTTGTGTTTATTGAGAAAAATGCTACACTAAGTATAAAAAAATATTTATTTGATTTTTTTAAGTTACACAGTGTGACTTGAGAAAGCAAAGAAGAGTAGCGATAATTGATCGTTTATATTTCGGGCATCTAATTTTAATGGCGTACTCCATTTCTTTACTAATGGGCCAGATTTTGCGAAAAATGGGATTATAATTTCGACGAATTTAACGAAGTTATTTATAAATAAAATTTTAAAAAAATTTATTGTAAATACAAACAAGACCTTCAGCAGCATTCGCGTATCAAATTTGGTTAATTAATGTACAGCTTTAACTAGTACACCCGCTCTTTTTCTCTGTTTTTACTATATATTACTATTTTTCATAACTTGTCATTCCATTTCGCAATTGGTTGAAAAATGTTTGTGCATAAGCAAAAAGACAAATCTGAAGAACAATTTTCTGCAAAAAAAAAATAAAAAAAATTTGCTTAAGGAGCTTAAAAAATTAGGTGTACCAAAATTCAGCAGAAAAAATTAATATTTACGAAAGTTATTCTAACAAAGTCTTTCATTACAGTGATTGCCTATACAATAACTTAATATTTTTAAAATCATAAAAATATGTTTGCATACTTACAGGCGTAACAGATGTTAAAAAAAAATTAAAAAAATTAACGCATTACAATAGCAAGATATTTAATTTCTTATACTCAAACATTTTTGTATATGAAAAAGTGCATAAAAATGAGCCAAATGTTAAAGTCGTTTTGCAAAAAAAGTGTATAATAAATCGAAAAACGAAGTTCACCAATGAAATCAGCATAGTTAAAACATATGGGATTAATGATTAAAACATGAGTAAAACATTTTACGTAATGTTATTTACTTTGAATGACATACAAAATATCATATTTATATTTTTTTTTTTACTTGGTGTGACATTTTTCTTAATAAATCTGAAACCAATATGTTCACCACCATGACACTTACGGACAGTATTGAGAAGGGATTCATCATTAACATGTATTTTTTTTGAAATTTTTAAAAATACGTTTTTTTTTAAATATTCGCCCGCGAACTTTATGTCACAAAAAGTTGAACTTTGAACTTTTGATAAAGTAATCATGTGTTATGTGTTTTTAAAGTTAATTTTGTCGTCTTTAATTTAGGACATCAGTCAGTCAAGTAGCATCTTTTTATTTTATGCTTTATTTTGTAAAGTAATTTTATTACATGTTTTACGGTTTTTTTCAATTTTTAAGATGCCATATTTGTGACAAATTTTAACAAATTTGGAAGGGGTGAGTTCCAAAATTCAATATGTTTTTTTTATTTGTTTATAAATGAAACAAGCCTATTGGCTTTTCCAAAATATTCAAAAAATTCCTGTCTGTTTTTTTCATTAAAATAGTTTGTTTATATACAAAATTTTTTCAATTAGATCTACAAGAAATTGGAAAAGTTTGTACAAATACTACAGCCATACAAACAAAATGTGTATGTAGTGTTGTGTGTCTATATTTTGTAGAAAGAAAAAAAAAACAAACAAAAAACTGAAATAATTTCAAATAACTGAATTGAACATTTATTTTGTACTGATCTGTAGTTAAAGTTTAAACATTTGTTTTAAACTTACTATTCATTTGTTCTTACAGATTTGTTAGTTATTTAAATAATATTTAAAAAGAAATATCAAGAAACATTTGATTTAAATGAAAAGTAAGTAGACCGGATTTTAAGTGATTTATTATTTATATTAAATTACATTTTTAGTAAATTTAAATTACAAATTATTTTGTGTGCACAATTTGAACCAGCAACTAAAAATTAAAAAGAGAACGAACTGAGCCAAAACTTATGTCCAATGAAATATTTGCTCTTTTTACGCAGTTTTTGAAAACAAAATGACGTTTTATTTTCTACAATTAAGTTTACGAAATGCCAATTTATAATCTTTATTAAAATGTTTAATTATTTTTCATAATTTTTGGCGTAATGAAGAATTTGTTTTGATTAAAATAACTGTGCCAAAACTTTTGTCGGGCACTGTAAATTTAATAGATTTTAATAAAATTTTGTTAAAAAAATTTTAATATTTTTTTTCAAATTGTTGCCTGTATAGGGTTAATCAATCTAAAATTGTACAAAGTCTGCCTATATCTCTGTATGTATTTTATAGATATAAATAGAGTATTAAAGTGATTTGCTATTAAGCCGTTTACTTTTTATAGCATTACCATTTACAGAGATGGGCGAGGTATTTTTTTGTTTCGAGATTTTCATGCAGCTTTAGTTTTGCACTAGATACTTTCTAATTGAAAAAGAGTTTTTTTTTGTCTTATTGAATGGTGGTTAGTTTCAACTGAAAACATCAGCAAAAAAAACAAAAATAAAACTCTTCGTTAAAAAAATTGGACGAAAAACATTTTAATTGTATTTTTAATAAGAGTTGTCAAAAGCTTTACAATTTCATATTTGTCATCTCTTTTCGATGAATTTTCTTTTAATCCAACTTCTTCTCTTCCTTAATAGAATTCAATATAAAGTTAGTCAAGAGTTAAGGTGGTTTTCAACTTTTGTTTATATTTAATTGCCTTTTATTTTTGTAATATCTTTTTTTTTTTCTTTTACAGGAAGCTGTTCAAAATAATTTATCATTAAATGATTTTTTAGTAATAATTGCTTAGGAAAATTGTTGTTAACATGAAACCAATATTTATGATCATAATGATCTTTGGATGACTTTTAATTTGTTAGTAATGGTACAAAAAAAAAACATCAAAGGTTGCGATTTATAGTCAAAAAGAAAGAGAGAAGACAAGCAGGAGTATTACTAAAATACGTTAAAAAAGAAGAAGAAGTATCAATAGGTTAATAGCTTACTAAATTTTTTTTAATTTTCTCAAGCTTTTTGGTATGAGTTTATGAAAATAAATTATTGTTATTAAAAAGAAATTGAATACGATTTAACAAATAGAAAAAATAAACTTTTAAATGTTCTGGTATATTGAGAAAAATAATAAAATAAAACAAAAGACTTAAGAAACAAACTTTTGGAATTTATTATAAATTTTAACTAAAAAATATCTATACCGAGTAGTTATTTTAAAATTCAGACTTTTTTAAAATTTTTTCAAGAAATTATTGTAAATTTAAATAAAAAAATATCTATAATGAGCAGTTATTTTAAAATTCAGATTATTTTAATCCAAATAGTTTTTTCCAAATAAAAACTCATTCTTAAGATCTTGCCCAACAAAACTTTAAGGTGGTGTAATTTGGGACATTAATTGGCATTTATTCCCATAATAATGCATTTTCAGAACTTTTAACTATTGCGTCTTGTTCGTTAAAACATTACTATCATTTTGAGCAATAAATACTTTAGGAAGCGAAAAAAAATTTCGGTTTTGGTGTATTATACTTTAAAAATAGTCCATGAAACTTAAAATATCTTTTTATTTTGACTTAACCAATTAAAATAGAGTATACTACTGGATTATACGCCCCCAAAATTAAGTTTAAGTGTGTTATTTCAAAAGTTACAGTGTTATCATCTAATAAACAAGAGTTGCCGTTAAAACTATTGTTTTATTAAATTTTAGTATATTTTCATGAATAAAATCGCCAAAAAAAAAACCCCAACCAACAAATAATTTAACCACCACTAACCACTCTTTGGAATGGATCTATCAAAAGACTAAACAAAGATAGAGGTGGCTACTTTTTAGGAGTTACAAAATATCTAGTCCCAAATTATCCCTCCTTCTCGTACTACAAAAATGTACCTTAATTAATCACTCAATTAATTAACTATCTTTGAAAGCTACAAAAATGTTAAGTACAAAATTGCAACTTTTTTAAACCGCAGCTGTGAATATTCTAAAACATTATAATACATTCCGTTGTGGTTTTGTAAAAATTAAATATTAAGTATAGGGTCCGCCAAATAACTTTTTTTTTTTTGAAAATGCTATAAAAAAAAAAACTACTGAATATTTTCCCAAATTTCTTTTTTTATTTGAAAGTACAATCCTTCCGGTTAATAATGGAAAATAATTTGATTCAAATGGCCGCCTCGGCTGGCCATGCAGTAGCCTACACGGTCGGTCCAATTTTTAAGCACATTATCGATTGTGTGCAGCTGTATTTCACCAATGGCTTCACGAATATTCAGCAATATTCTCGGGTGTACGCACTGTTTTTGGCTTTTCACACTTTGGTTTATCGATGAGGATGCCAATTTCTATCACTTTTTTCACAAGATAACGAACATACGGAGCTGACGGTGCTTCTCTTCTTCCAAAATCCGTACGCAATTTTCGCACACATTCTGCAACATTACCATGATTTTCAAAGTAATGTCGCAATATTTTCCAGCGTTGTTCAAGCGTATACACAACCATATTCGTTCAACGGAAGGATAAAACTAATTATCTGTCAAATCAGACATGAGCTAAGTGTTACCATTCACGAAATAAGCACTAGTTGAAAAAAAAACGTTGGATGTTGGACCCTTTACTTAACATTTATAATACAACCAGAAGATGTTTTCTAAAAATAAAATGTTTAGTACTTAAAATTTAAAATGCGTTCAGTAGTGATGTTGTAAAAATAAAATTTTTAGTACTAAACTTTAGCCTTGGTTTCATAGACATAAAAATATAACTGTAGTGCTAAAGATTTGGAAAACAATCAGACGTCATTTTAAAATAATAAAACTTTAGTTCTTAACATTTACAACAATGCTGTTGTGATTCTAAAAAAAATTGTGATTTACTTTTAGTACCGATTTCATATTAATAACATTTAAATTCTAAACATTTAAAATAATTAATAAAACTTAAATACTTAACTATCAATCTAGCTTCTATTAAAATTAAATTTAAGTTTTAAAGGCTAAACATTTAGTTCTAAAGCAACAAATTTTTATTATAAATTTAGAAATATTAAGTGGGGTTTTAAAAACTTTTTAGAAGATTTTAGTTTTTGGAACTTAAAATTTTTAGAATTGGCAGTCGTGGCTTTTAAAAAGCACACATTTTTAGTTCTCAACATTTGATGTACTGAAATATTTTCCAGTTATCTTTGATGAGAAATTTTGTTACTTACTAAATTTTTAGTCCTAAACATATTTTGAACATTTAGTCGTGTTTTTTTTTTTGTTCCAAATTGTTTAGAGCATTTAATAGTTGTTTTAAAACAATTTCATTCTTAAAAGATACAAATTTTCTGACATTTATTTATATTATCCAAATATGCCTTTATATTATATATCCGAACTCGAGTTTCTTTGATTTATTAATATTTTTATTCAAAAATGTTTTAATTTTTGTATTAACATTTTTTTCATATATTTAGTTAGAATATTGTCTACCTCAAGTTCAAAATCTAATATTATATTGTAATATATTGTAATATTATATTGTAAAATCTAATATTATATTTGTTGCTTTTCAAATAGTTTCATCATATTCATGATAGGCAATACAATTGCTTCATTGGCATCACCCAAATCTTCAGTTGTCCGCAAAAGAAAACAATAATTGGCTTAACTCAAACCGAGACATTACATGCAACAGATAAAATCAACTTTAATATGACAATGTTATATTAGATTTTCGACTTGAGGTAGAACAATATTCTAACTAAATATAAGAAAATATAGAAAGCCCAAAAAAACTATTTTTGTATTTTTAATACAAAAATTAAAAAATGTTTAAACAATTAGCACACCACTGCTCTTCTCATAGAAACACTGTTTGTTGATATATATATATTTTAATACAACAAACACACATACTACATATAATGGTATACAAAGTATATTGATATGTAAAAATTGTTGCTTTTCAAATACATTCACAATATTATTACGTAGAAAACTACCTAAAATACCTAAAAAATTATCTGAAAACACAATTAAAAAATGCACTACTGATTTTCCATTATATACAACCCATTTATATATTTATTTTTAAACATTGTTTAAATAGACGATACAAGTAGTGTTTTTAAAATTTAAAAGTTTTTTTTTTTTTTTTGTGATTACAAAACAGAATACATACACATACATGTTCGTATTTGTTTGTGTGTTTGTTATGTTTGAATGTTTGAATATGTTGTAATTTGAAAATTGAAATAATTTTGTATTTGAACAAACTCTTTTTATAAAAACTATTATGGAAATAAAGGACTTTTTTCTGAAAGAGAAAAAATAAAATTCAACTGCCAATATTTAACTACTATCGAAAGAACGTATATTTCTATAGTTTGTTTACTATGAATTTTAATTGATTGATATTTGAAAACAAACTATACATAAAACTTTAAAAAATAGTTCTGATTTCATAATTAGGTCCACCAAATCAACCAGTTTATACACTAAGGCCTTCTAAGGTTAGCTACTAACTGGGACTTTAACTGGCATATTTGTTGTTGTCTCTCATATAATTTTTTTATTTAAATGTTTGTTTACTGGACAGTCACTGCGGTATTCATAAGCAAAATTGAGGCACTGAATATCCACTGAATAAGGGTTTCTTATTAATAACACAATTTATTAAACGAAGTACAAACTCTGCTCATCTCATGAATAACTGCTACCATTTTGACAATAGCTTTTAAATTAAGAATTTTTTTTTTAATTTAATGTAAAATCTTTTTTATCCTGATTTCAGTTATATTTTTATTTTCTATTTAGTTTTAATTATTTTCTATTTTTAATTTTTTTTTTTAAAAGTTACATCCCAGTAAAAACAAATGCGCTGAAGTAAGTGCTTACTATTATGTTCTTCGTATAAAAATAAACAAAAACTTTTGTTGAGCTTACTGTTTTCCCTTAGAATGATGCAGGTTGTAAGTAGCTTACGTTAATCCCTTACTAGGATGCAGGTTGTAATGCAGAAAGCTTCATGTCGTAGATTATAAACGATCTGAACCAGTTTTCCCGAGTGATTTCTGATTGTGCTTGGTGTTTTCGACAGTGTTGCCAGGTGTGTTGAGCATAAAATCGTCCAATTTTCCAATAAAAATCGTCAAAATCGTCATTATATTTTCAAAAATCGTCAAAAAGTCGTCAAAACAAAAATATTTGTTACAAGTGGGATAAAGTTTTAATAAAAAAAAAAAGAATAATAATGTAATCACATTTCAAATTCTCAGGTACTATCGGTGTAATATAATACGATTTTTTAAACTTTTCTGTAATTTAAACTTAGAAAATCATTATATTTTATAACGATAGCACTTTGCCACTGTTAATTCCTTCTACATAATTCTGTAAACACCACTTCAGTAGCACAATTTTTAAATCTTAATCTTACATAGTTTAGAAATTCTTTAACACTGTTATTTTCTTTAATTATTAAATTTGGACTTCCGTTAACGAATTAAAGTTTCAAATTGAATTACATGTGATGACATAGTTTAATACAATAAATTGTGAAATTTTTGATTATTTCATATTTTTCATTTTGGGTTTTTTTTAATATTGCTAAAATTATTTATTATTTTATTTATTATTTAAATTATTATTTATTTTTATTTAAATATTGTTTATTACAAGTTTGTTATAATTTTTATTAAAAATAAAAATTATGTTTTTTTCGACCTTTAATTGTGCAATGAAAATGAAAATTATTCATTCCGCTTTCAAAACGTGTTCTGATGATGGGAACCTAGAAAATTCCCGAAATAGATCTATCAACACATTCCTGAAAGGGTCAAATAATAAATTTGAAAACAAAAACTCTATAGATTATTTGTTAGGACAATATCCTAATGAAGAAATATAGAGTATGGCCTCGAACTTGAATAATTTTCATTTTCATTGTTTATTACTGCATGTTTTTTTCCATTTTCAAATATAAATTGTGAATATCTGAAGTTTCACTTTGGAACACTTTATTTAAGCACCGGATTTATTTTTGGATTTATAAATCAGAATATTCGAACTCGATGTTTGTTTCGCAAAAACTTGGATGTTTTTTTTATTTAAAAAATATTTTATTTTTATCTCAATCTTACACTAATTAAACTTTATAAAAATATAAATATTAAAAAAAGCAGTGTTGGCATTCAATAATTTTTCATAATAGCTATTGGCTATCGCAGTAACACTAATAGCGGAATGGAAATTTAAAAAAAGCGATTCCATTAAAGACATGTTTCTTCTTATGTAAACGGTTTTAGTTTTCTATTTAACCTGTTTGATTTTGAAATAGCTTGAACGAGTTAAAGTCAAAATAACGCTAAAATACCGAAACGACGATTTATAACGTCATTTTGTTGATGTAACAAAATTTAATGGGTAGAATTTTGAAATAAACCCTGTAAAGACACATGCCACTATTGGAATCGTAGCTTTAAAACGTTTATGGTGTGGCCGTGGCAGGCAACTGCCATTGTAATGAAAAGGTAGTGTTTGCCAACCATGAAAAAAGTAAGCACATACTCAGGGAAAATCTGCTGTAAATATTTTTCGTTGTTTCAGTTGTAATACAGTATCTTTATTTTTAAGTGAAAAAACAGTCATTTGTAGAAGAAATTTAATTTTTGACTACAATTGTAGTTCATTTAAAAAACAAACCACATTAAATTATAGTATTATAATTTACATTCATTTTATACAGTATTTTTTTTATTTAAAAAATTAAAAAAATGTTTGTTTATTTTTTACTGCACTGACTGAACCACTCATTAATAATACAATTGTAGTTAATTTTTTGAACAGTTAAAAACAAATATCTATGTTAGTTTAATTTACTAAAATGTAAGTCGTTCTTTTTTCAAGTGAAATTTCATTTGTTTTTTGCTACATTTGCAGTGGTCTTTACCTTTATTAAGTGCAGAAAATAAATTAAAATAAAGCTAACATGAATCCATAAAATAACTTCTTTGCTAAACTTTCAATAAAAAATAGTTTTTAGTTTTAACGAAATAATAAAAATACAAAAATAGATCCGGTCATTTTTTAATAAAAGAAAATAAACATGTTTTGCTGACATATTAAACGTTTGTCAAAAAATCGTCATTTTGGAAGCAAAAATCGTCAAATCGTCATTTAGTAATTTAGGTACTAAAAATCGTCAAAATGACGATAAATCGTCAAACCTGGCAATAGTGGTTTTCGAGTATGTTAAAAAAATAAATTAGTCATTTCACTATTCCTGAAGAGCTACCACGTGGTGCGGTAAAAAAATAAAATTATTATATTATGTCTAAAATTAATGTCTGTAGAATTTTATGTAAAATAAATTATACATTATTCATATTATTACTTTTAATCGTAATAATGTAGACATGAAATATGATTTTACTGAAAGCCATGAAATCACAGCTTTTTGTAAGCGCTAAAACCCGCGCATATGTAAGCAGGTTTGTAAGGGATTCTTTTTGGCTTACTCCCTTACAAACCTGCCTACAGGTAAGCAGCGTTTTTTACTAGGATAAGGCGTTTTAACTCGAGAATTATATAAATATTTTTTAATTTCTATTCGACTGTTTATGTTCAAAATACTTATGAATAGACTCATGAACAACCAGTGAATAAGCCTAAAAAATACATTATAATTGTGTACTCGTTGTGTATAGCGCACATCGAATCTGTAACTTAAACTTATGGATACCAGAGTCAGTAATCGGTCTTAAGGCAGACAAATTCTCATAAAGATGATTTTGTTTGTTGTATATAATGTCTCGGTTTGAGTTAAGCCAGTTATGGTTTTTTTTTTGCGGACAACTGAAGATTTGGGTGATGCCATTAAAACAATTGTATTAACTATCAGGAAAATGGAAAGGAAAATTTTGAAAAGCAACAAATAAAATCTAATATGACAATATCATGTGAAATAAGAAAAATTTATAAGCAAACCAATATTTAAATTTCCCATGCAAAAAACAAAAGACTTAAGAAACAAACCTTTTTCGCAGAAGACTATTCCTATCACTCGCATTCCTCATTAATAACAAAATTCTTGGTTGTTCCTCACATAAAATAATTTGCTTTAAAATATCTGCTATTTTTAGGAAACTCTCCACAACAAATATTTATATTCTTCACTTTAAAGCAAACGACTTAAAAACTCAAAATTAATGATAATTGAAGTTTAACTAACATAAATCAATTATGTTAAAATTTAATATGGGTCAATATTGTACAATTTGTATTACCAACCTATAAAATTAAGATTGATTTTATGTTACACTAAATGTTTTGTACTAAATTAATCAAATTTTAAAGAGTTTTCTTATTTGTACAATGTGTTCATTGTGTTCATTGTTATTAGAGTTAGGTACAATATTTTGTTGTAAAATCTTGTTGAAGAAAAACTAATATTTGTTTTTCACTCCCCTTTTTTCTGACTACATAATGTTCGATTTTAACAAAAAAACAAAAACAAAAGGGAAAACCCACTTGTGAGAGATTTACAAAAACAAAATTAAAATCTGTACAAGTTCGGTTAAGTAATTAACTGTCAGGATTTAAAACCGAAACAAAACTTAACGGCATGTCAAAATGATGTACACCATTTGGAACATGATTTAGAATTAAAACTAAAACATTTCACAAACATTTTTCTATTCGTGAAAACATGTTAGAGACGACTTAAAAATTTGTGTGAAATTTTCACAAGCTTTTCTGTTAAATATTTTTTTTTTGTAAGGTTTTAAATCAAGTTTAAAGGTTTATTTCTTGGGATTTCCTCATTCAAAGGGATTTTGTTTTTTTTTTTCAAAAAGACAATGATTTTGTTTTACATTTAACCAGGAATTGTTTAATACAACTTAACATTGTAGAAATGTTTTAAAGGTTCTGGTAAATAAATAAACTAACCAAATAATGTTGGCAATATGCTGGTTGGCATTACAACGCTTTTGTTTTAAAGCGTTTATTGTGGTTGTTTGCAGTTTTTTTTTTTTAAAGCAGTGGCAGTTTTGTTTAGTGAGAGGGCATCTAAGATGAGCCATCAATAGTTTAATATATTTTTTAGTACTACTACTACTGCTTAAATAAATATTATTTCTTGTTTTGTTTAGCAAAAAAAAAAGAAGCCAAAATATACTCCCTCTTTTTGTGGTTTTGAAAAATAAAATCGTTTTTACTATTAGGGCACGTCTTTGTTGTTGGTGGTGTTGTTGTAGACAGCGCCTTTTAGTTTTGTATTTTTTTTTTTTTCATAAGAAATTTCAAAACAATACCAATTGTTTTAATTTTTTTTTTATTTAAAGCTTAACTTACATTTCATTTCATTTGTTACGATTAACAATTTTGTTTTAAGTAAAACATCGATCGTATTCTTTTTCTCGTTTTGCTTCCAATTTTTATTTCAGGTTTTTAAATGTAATTTTTCCATTTTGTTCAAATGTTTTTGTAATAGGTTTTTTAGTTTTTTTCTTTTTTTGTTGCTATTTTTGTAGGTGGAGCCAACCTCCTTTTAATGCAAGATGAAAAAAAAAAAAAATAATAATGAAATCTTTGGGCTTCTGACTAAACTTACCACTGTTCAGTAGGATGTCCCGTAAAACACGATTTGTCGATTTTCGTTCATTACTTTCCCCAGTTTTATTGCAAATGGTTCCAAATAGAAGAATTCATAACCTTAACCCCCGCCGAATTTTGGCCGAAAATTGCCCATTTAAAAAAAAGTATATTATTATTAAAAGCTTACAAAATTCAAAATTTTACAAAAAATTTATTTTTAATTTCATTTATTCATTTAATATACATAAAATTATTCAGATATAGAATTCTGACTTCATAGCATATCATTAAATTACTTTTGCCTGCAGTCAAAAAAATTACACGCAAATTTAGTAAAAACACAAAACCATTTTTTTTAAATTAATATTAAAGATTTTTTTAAAATGCCCTATTTGGAAATTTCGATTGCTATTTTTATAAAACACTGCGTTGTATAACTATAAATACAAATGATTTTTGCTATTTCTTTATATTACAAATTCTTTTTAAAAATTTTTAACTTTTTTAAGAGTGTTGATAACAGATCTCTTAGTGTGTAAACTTTAAGAGATTACTCTATTGATTTAAGAGAAAAATTGTGTAACAATCTTTTGCTAGTGTTTCATAACTATAATTACATATAACGGTAAATAAAGAAGAATAGCAATTAAATAAAAATTAAAGAATTTTTTTTTAATTTCATGCAGTTTTAATCAATTTGCAATAAAAATGCCGTGTGGTTTATATCAGGCATGGGCGGCGTCAATTACATTTCACAATCATTTACTTGGGAAATTTGTCATATAATTAATAATTTCAGACCTACGCTCACACTTGTTAACTTAAGCGCTTCCTTGGAACATTTTAAATTTTGTTAATGCCAGACATGGAACAATGTATGTGTGTTTAAATACGGGCCAATTACTTTTTTACATCTAATTACATGTAATTGGGTGTAATTGAGTAATTGCCCTGTAATATACCCAGATGTTCTTATGTAATATTCAGATGTAATATACCCAGATGTTCTTACTAATCCCCATATTTGGTATTCAAAATTTGACAAATTTTCAAAGAAAGCTTTTAAGCATTCAATTGTGAGCGTAGGTCAGAAATTATAAATGATATATGATTTCGAAAAAGAGCAAATTTCTGCTTAAGTTTTCGGGAAATTAATAGAGAAATAAATCGTTCACATGTGGATGTCACATATTTCGTAAATAGAAATAATGCAGGCGGCCAGAAAAAAACCTTCTGATCGGGACCGGCGTAAAATAATCAACTGTACCAGAAACTCAATGAAGAGTCTCAATCAAATATTCGATGAATGTAAGGTAAATATGTCAAAACCAACCATTAGTAGATAAGACTATAAATATCTCAACTTTTATTTAAAAAACTTTAACCCATAGTGGCCTGGGGACAGAAAAGACCCATGAAGCTTAATTTAAATAATGAATACAAGATGGTAGAGCTTTAAAATTGAGCCAAAAAAAAATCCACTTAAAAAAAATTTTTATTTTATATAATTTTATCCTCTTAGGGTTAATAGTTTCACTTTTAAACAAAAAGGACCCACTAGGACCCTCAGATTTTTATTAAATATGAATATGTGATAAAGGGTACTAAACTAACGAAAAATGTAATTCTTTTTCGTCCCTATCTTACTTTTAAGGTTTCAAAAGGTGAAGTCAAAAATGGCCCCAGTTTACTTGTTTTGCATTTTTTCACGTTTGTTCTAAAGAAAATATATACTTAAATGTGTATCAAATTAAAAGTAGTTTAAAGATCTATCTAGCCATTTACTACATATACAAGTATTTAAAGGGTCATATGTCTAGTTCGTTTCCGTATACAAAATTCGAGAAAATCTGAATCAAGTCATCGGTGATATTCCATATAATTCCCACGGGAAAAATTTAAACTTTTAGTAGACCATAATTTGCAAAACGTGTTGCAGGTTAAAATTTTTTATTTAATAAATATTAAACAATTTATTATTTGTGATGATATAAAAATATGTATGTGAATGTATTGAGGAATTTTAGGTCAACGTAAAAGGATACAACTTTAGGACCTTTATTCAAATTTTTTTGAAATTTGTTTACCTTGTAGTAAATTGTTAGATAGGTCTGTAAAATACCTTCAATTTACCATTTTTGTATAAATTATTTCTAACAATTGTAGAAATAAATAAAGAAAACTGGGCTATTTTGGACCCCTCATTTTTTACCAATAAAGGTAAGATTGGGACGATAATGAGTTGAGCTTGTTCGTAAGTTTAGTATCTTTTATTACATATCCAAATTTAATTAAAGTCTGAAAGAAGTTACTTTGAAAATTTCCTAGTGGGTCTTTTTTGGTCAAAAGGGGAAATATTAACCCTATATGGATCAAATAACATAAAAAAATTTTCATCGAGAGCAAAATTTGATATTTTTATAAATTTTAAAGCTTTACTATATTGTAGTCAAATTATGAATTAAGTTTTACATGGGTCTTTTTTGTCCCCACGCCACTAAGGTTTAAATATTTTTTTAAATAAAAGTAAAGGTAATTATAGTTCAATAACATATAAGTGCTCTTTTTCTGAAAGTTATGCAAACTTTGGTGAAAACATTAAAACTTTGTTAAACTTTTGACAAAATAATCAATTTCAATAAAATGTCCTGGAACGGAGTTGCTTCACACCCAAACACGAATTATAATTTTTTTTTTTGGTGTATTATATTTCAAATAAAAATAACAAATATAAATAATTGTTATATTATCAAAATAGTATTATATTATCAAAATAGCAATCGACATCTCGGAATTAGGCATATTAAAAAATATTAAAAAATAGTATAAAAAAACACGTTTTATCATTTTTATCAAATTCGTGGGTCATATTTAATTCCAGGCTAAAGTGGGTTAATGATATTCGATGAAGTCATAATCCCACATCAGCTTAATGTTGAGTATATTAAATGAATAAATGAAAAAAAAATATTTTTTTTTTAAATATTTCAAATTTTTGGAACATTTCTTAAAAACACACTTTTTTCAAAAATGGTCTATTTTCTACCGAAATTGACACTGGTTAATTTGGAACCATTTGCAATAATACTTGGGGGGTGTAATGAACGAAAATCGACAAATCGTTTTATAAGGGACATACCAATGTACGTACTACTGTGGCTGCCTTTTTTTTGTTAATTTAGTACGGTTTGTTTTTTTTTTGCTATGTTGGCCATTGTTAAAATTTAAGTTTTTTGATTTAAATTACTTTAGCCATCATCATACAACCTCATCAACCAAAACTACCAACATCATCAGTTTGAAATTTCAAACTCATCGATAGATGGTTTTAACCATTTTTGGTTGTTACTGTCTTAACTTAAATTCAATGTTGTTGTAGTTGTTTTAAACGAAAAATACCTTGTTTAGTTTTTTTTTTTTTTTTTGGATTTTGGTGAATTTTACTATGTTCTCGTTGATGTTGTTACTATTTTTCTACATTTATGTATTGAATTTTGTGTTGTATGCACGAACAAACGTTTGTGATTTTTTTTTTTTTCTTCTTGAACGTGGAAAATAGTGTAACACAGAATACGTGATTTTTTAGTGAAGTGCAACAAACTACAAGCAGCTAGAAAAAGCTCAAGCTGGGAATCATGGAAAAAGGGGCGTCATGGTCTTCCGAAATAAAGAAATACTACCATCACCATAGCCATGCCATAATAAACCATATTATAAGCATGGTTTATGAGTTTTTCTTTTACCAAAATAATAAACTAAAAAACCATCCTGTAGTGGTCTGTGTTTCGTCTTCCTAAACAAATTTTGTAATTTTTCTTTATATTTGTTCCAAATTTAATGGATTTTTTTGTATATCTCTCTTAAACAAAATTATTGTGGTATTATCTTAACTACACCAACTCAGTAATTTAAAGTTATGATTATAACTAAAACTATAATTAGTAGATGATTTGGCCTAGAATTCAAATGCAGACAAACAACAACTTTATACGATTATTTTTTAAAATCATTTTTAGATCAAATTTTTTTCTAAATATATTTTACCACATTTTTATTCACATTTTTTTTAAGGTCAAACTAAAATCAGTTTTGGTAGTTAGAGTTTATTTAAAGAAGAAGAAAACACTTTCAAAAGAGTAAAAATTAGAAAAAAAAAAAAAATTTTGAGGAAAAAACTTTTTTGTACCAAAAACCAAACCAAAAAGTGTTTTTTTTTTTAAGTTTGGCTACTCCTTAATAAAATACGTTCTTAGTACTAAAAAAAATTAAGAACAGTTAGTTTTTACTAAATTCAAAAATAAAAACACGACTAAATGTTTTCTAAACATTTAGTACTAAGTTTCAACACACAGAGAAATAAAATGCCAACCGAATTGAAAAGTGTATTTTAATGATAACAACTTATAAATTCAGTTAGTACAACGATATTTCCATTCGATTTCTGAATATTTTATGTGTGGAAACTAAAATTCAGTTGAATTAACCGAACTTTGTTGTGAAAACTAATGCTAAGTTGTGCCAACTGACTGAAATTCGTAATAATCGATTTTGAGTCGTATTAACTGAATTTCAGTTGGCAAACAGCTGAATTTTTCTCTGTGTGTATTATTTTGAAACCACTCTTAAATGTTTTTCAAACTTTTACCACTTAATCTTAGCTTTATTAATACCACGACAAAATGTATTTTAAATGTTTAGTACTAAAACTATATTTTTACAAATCCACGATTAAATCCTTTTTAAATATTTAGTACAAAATTTTGTTTTTATAAAACTAGGACAGAATGATTTTTAGTGTTTAGTACTAATATTTTGTTTTTACCAAACCATGACTAAATGTTGTTTTTTAATATTTTATAATAAAATTTTATTTTCACAAATCGAAGATTAAATACTTTTTAAATGTTTTGAAAATGTTTAGTACAAAAATAATTTTTTTAAAATAATGTTTTTAAATTTTTTTTATGTTTAATACTAAAAATTTATACATTGAAAAAAACTTGTTTTGTTAAATGTTTAGTACTAAAATGTTATTTTTCCAAAAAAAACAAGTTTAAATCACGACTGTATGTTTTTTAAATATTTAGTACTAAAATACAATTTGAATAGTTTTTACACAGAAATTTTATTTACTGAAATTTTATTTTTTTAAAAAATATTACTCAACCATTTTTAAAAGCTTTTTATTAAAATCGCAGTGTTAATTACCCAAGAATAAATGTTTTTCAAAAGTTCAGAATACACAGAGAAAAATTTAACCATTTGAAAACTAAAATTTCGTTATTACTACTAAAATCGGTTCGTATAATTAAATGTTGGTTTCAAAACGAAATTCGGTTAATGCAACAGAAGTTTAGTTGCAACACACAAAATATTCATAAATGACACTAAAATACACTTTTTAATGCGGTTGGCACTTTATTTTTCTGTGTGTTCTAAAATTTTATTTTTAATTAACCATGACTGATTTTTTTTTTTTTTTTAATTTTATTCCTATTATTCCCCAGTGAATGGTTTCAATGCTTAGCACTAAAATTGTATTTACATAACAACGACATAAATGCGCCGGGTAAATGTTTTTTAATGATAAGTACTAAAATTTTTATTTTATACAAACACTGAATGCCTAATAAACAAATTGTATTTATATTACCAGGACTAAATGTTTAGTTCTAAAATTAAATTTACATGTTTTGGAAATATTGAGCAATAAAAACTTAATTTTTTATCAAACCCTCAGTGAATGTTTTGGAAAAGTTAATTACAGAAATTTTAAATTGTTTTAGACCACGACTAAATGTTTAAATAACTTTTACAAGTAGTGTCCGAAGACTTCGGTCAGAAAATGCTTTTTGTCGGTATTTGGTTTTTTTTAAAGCACTATGGACAAATTCAACAAATGGAAAATGTTTATTGGGCTTATTCATGCACGATTCCAGCAATTGATATACAAGGAAATATCATACGCCTCAGTGTACAAAAAACAACAAACACATGAAGTTGTACATCATGGCGTATGAAACTTCCTCTCATATTAATTGCTGGAGCCATGCATGACTTATAACATGCTATTTTGAGTGTCACATTTAAAGAAAAGTCTGTAATTAAGCAATAAATTCAATATACGACCGCCGAACAATCGGCTAAATCGGAAAAACTTCGGCTGCCGATTATTTACAAAACTTCTGCTTTATTTAACTTTACTAAACTTCTGCTTTTTCCGTAAATTTTTACTCAAAATCTAATTAACACCGCTACACAAATATGCTTTCAAAATACCAAAAAACCTACCAAATATTGTTTTTTGATCGAAGTCTCCGGTCGCACACTAATTAGAAATAAAAAAAAAATGTATTTTAAAAACACGACTAAATGTTTTAATATTACTTAGAAATTAAAACCAAATTTTTAAGTAAACTATGACAGAAATATTTAAAATGTTTTGTACTAAAAACGCAATTAACATAAACCATGACTAAATATTTTACAAATGAAAATGAAAATTATTCAAGTTCGAGGCCATATACTCTATATTTCTTCATTAGGATATTGTCCTAACAAATAATCTATAGAGTTTTTGTTTTCAAATTTATTATTTGACCCTTTCAGGAATGTGTTGATAGATCTATTTCGGGAATTTTCTAGGTTCCCATCATCAGAACACGTTTTGAAAGCGGGTAACAATCCCATGCCAAACCTCAAGCATTCATATGAACTAGTTTACTCACTACATGAGAACTAATATACATATGAGTTTGAAATTAAAGATTATAACCATTGATCAAAAAATAAATTGAAAACTTGTTTGATGTGCAAGATCCACCTCTGGTAGATATTCAATACACGTTTTTTTTTTTTGTTTCTCTCTCCTTTTTTTTATATTTTGTTAAGTTAGTTAACAAAACAGGGAAAGTAAACTAGGCGGTACTTTGCCTTTTTTTCACAAGTTTGTTATAATTTTTATTAAAAATAAAAATTATGTTTTTTCGACCTTTAATTGTGCAACGACCTTTAATTGTGCAATGTACTAAAATCTTAAATTTTTCTAAAATTGCAACTTAATATATTGAAAACGTTTTATTGTAAAAACAGTTGTTCTAACGCTACTAAAAACTTAACATTTTTAAGTCTTAACTCAACTGTGATCTTAACATTAGAAAAAGAATTTACTGTGATATTTTTATTTATTTATTTTTTAGGCTGAATTTCAGTTTATGGGGGACACCCCTAGAGAAAAAATCTGAATATGCCATCCCCTTCAGAATGTTCCCAGGAGTACGAAAATCATAATGAATAAGGGGGCTCACGCCCCCTATGGGCGTGGCAGTCGAAAAACGACCCGGCCCACCTACGTAGACAATATGGGTATCAAATGAAAGCTAATGTCTTCACGATTCCAAAAATAGCCATAGTTGCCAGATCGGGCGGTTTTTGCAGCCGATACGGCCATTTTTGTTAAATAGGGGCGGGGGTGAAAAACGACCCATGCCACCTACTTAGGCAATATTGGTATCAAATGAAAGGAAATGTCTTCACGATTCCAAAAATACCCGTAGTTGCCAGATCGTCCAGAATTTGAGGAAGATATGTTAATTTTTATAAAATGGGGGAAGGACTTTTTTTTGTTTATTTCTTTTTAGCTCGGCCAGAGGCCGATCACTCGAGATCCCCGCCGTCTAGAATTAAGACATACTGGAGTTAAAAACCCCTAAGCCCGGCCGTAGGCCGGTCACGCAGAAAAACTTTACTAAGCGAAGCCAGTATAACAAATTTTCATTAACCAATCAGAAGCTTTCAAGAGTTTTCCTCGTTTCTCATTTTTGTTTGATTTTAACAAAATATAAACAAAAAAAAAGGAAAAAAAAAATTTCCCCCACCCCAAATTTTGCCAAAATGGCCATATCGGCTACAAAAATCGCCCGATCTGGCAACTACGGCTATTTTTGACATCGTGAAGACATTAGCTTTCATTTGATACCCATATTGTCTACGTAGGTGGGCCGGGTCGTTTTTCGACTGCCACGCCCATAAGGGGCGTGAGCCCCCTTATTCATTATGATTTTCGCACTCCTGGGGTTATTTAAGGGGGCGTGGCATTTTTTTTTTTTTTTCCAGGGGTGTCCCCCATAAACTGAAATTTTGCCATTTTTTACAATTATTTCTATTTATTTTAAAATATACGTGCTTTTGTCGTTAATTTTATGTTTGATAAGAAATTAATATTGTTTAATAATTGAAAATAATGTAAAATTGACAGAGAAGATTATATATCAATAAAATATTTATCCCAGAAGATGTTGGAAAAACACCAACGAAACGTTGGATGGACCATTAAATAAAATAATCTTTTATTTTATACTAGCTGAAGTGCCCGGTGTTTCCCCGGTCAACTGTGACTTTTGAATGCAGAAAAACGCTTTCAAAACGTGTTCTGATGATGGGAACCTAGAAAATTCCCGAAATAGATCTATCAACACATTCCTGAAATGGTCAAATAATAAATTTGAAAACAAAAAACTCTATAGATTATTTGTTAGGACAATATCCTAATAAATAAATATAGAGTATGACCTCGAACTTGAATAATTTTCATTTTCATTGCACAATTAAAGGTCGAAAAAAAATAATTTTTATTTTTAATAAAAATTATATCAAACTTAAAAAATTTTAAGCTAGGAAATATACGACTTAATACTGTTCTGTTTTGCAGTATCAGTTAGGATTTTTAACGTTAAACTTGAAATTAAAGGTTCCATTTGAAATAATGTTACAAAATTAAAAATTATTTCATCTTTAAAGATGTTGAATACAAAAAGATGCTTTCAGTAGCAATTCACGACTATAAATCAATGTGCTTTATCAATAAAGATGTCTCATATTGATTTTAGTGCATGGTTTCGAAAAATTTAATCCTTAAAGAATTTTTTTTTTTGTTTTTTTTAATGGACTTGTTATTGCCAAAAACGGTATTTTTAAAATAAAATTTTAAAAAAATTAAATCATAAAGACATTGCGAAAAAATCAGTAGGTTTATTAAAGTGGGGAAAAAAATTCTTAAAAACGAAATGGTTTTTCCTAAAATGTTTTGATTGGATTCACTGCTTTCAAATTAAAATAAGCTTTATTAAAAATAGTGTAATTTTTTTGATTTTGACGTTTTTGATCAAAAGTCGGTATTGAAGTGGGCTATGGTAATGAAACTTTTACTGACGACTTCCTCAGGAAACGTAGAATATATGTGAGTAATTTCCAAGAAATCCGTTAAAACTTTCTTAGAAGTTTGTATTCGAAAAAAGTTTAAAAAGGTGAAAAAAATTTTAAGTTTAGATTTTTTGTCAAAAGTAGGCGTAGTAGTAGTGGGCGTGGTCGATGAAAATCCGTTGAGAATTGCAAATTTGTATAGAGAACAAACAAACAGAAAATGAGTTTATATATAAAGATAATAGATAATAAACTAGACCTTAAAAGCTCATTTTTAGACAAAATTTTATTTTTAATTAATTAAAAACATTTTAATTAGGAAGGATAAAAATATTTTTTAAATAACCACTACTTAATGTTTTCAGAATGGTTTCGACATAAAACTTTTACTTTTCTTACGCTTTATTTAAATGTTCTGAAAATATGTAGTACTAAAAACCACTACTAAATATTTTGTAATATTCAGTGCGAAAAATTATGATTTTTCTGAAAACGAAATGTTTAAAATAGCATTAAAATCGAACCAAAAAAAAATGTTTGTTTCCTAAGTCTTTTGTTTGCTTGAAGTTGTCATAGCTTAAATGCATTGGAATTAGTATAAATTTATTAAATTCAGTGCAAGAAATTTTAGGAAAATATTTAGAAATCTGGTAAATGGGCATTCAGTACAATTTTTTAATATTATTCACTAAAATTTTTGTATTATCATAAACACGTGAAAAACTCGACTGAAAGTTTTAACAAAGTTTTGTACTTAAAACTTTAAGTTTTCGTTCTATAAATATTTAGTACTAAAAACCACTATAGAATGTTCTAATAAGATTAGGTACTATAAACTTGTAATTTTGCTTAAAACTAAATGTTTAAAATAACAATTAAATAGACAAAAAAAAATCTTTAAAATTAAAGTCTTTTGTTTTCAAAAGTTTTCTGAGATTTTATAGAAAATTTACTGGAGTTAGTATAAAGTTCTTAAAAAAAATATAAGAACTAAAACAATTCTAATAAAAATAGCATTCTGTAAAAATTTGTTTAATATTATAACTAAAATTAATTTTTGTATTATCACAAAAACGTGAGTTAAAGTCCATTTATTCTGTGAAAGTAAATTAAACTCTAATAAAAACAACTTTCTATTTGAAAAAAAAAAAAACTTTGAATATAACATTTGCCCTTTTTATCGCTTGATATGATTTTTTTTTTTAATTTCCTATTTCTTTAACATGTTGTTTAAAGTTTTCTACTGCTGACTTCTTTACAAAAACTGTCATAACTGTTTAGTTTAAGCTTAATTACTATCAACATTATAACAGTACAAGTAAATTTATAAAAGAAGAAACAAAGAAAAATAACAAAAATATATAAAGTACTTACTCGCATTCACCCGGTTTATCACATTTGCCATGTATGGGATCACAACCCGGTTTACAAATGGCCTTTTCACAATTATCACCCATCCAACCGTTCAGACAGATCTTTTCACCCTGTGGACCGCAATTATGATGACCAAATTGATCATTGCGGGGACGACAAAACGTTGTACATGTTGTATTATAATAAGTAGCTGCACATTGAACTCTGACACGATATGTAATGCGAGCATTGCGACCAATATGATCCAATGTTTTCCATTCGGGTGATGGTAGAATCACGCTTGAAAATGATGTTTCTTCAATTAACCTTTCAGAGTCTGTTGAACACACACACACACATATTTATATATATAAATATATACGGGAGGAGGAGGATATAGAAATGGAAAAAGAATAAGAAGAGGATATACATTAATGTTGTTAAAAACAAAACCGAGTTGATTCAAACTTAGAACACAAGATGGGTGGTGTTTGTTTGTTGTTTAAGAGATGGAAATTGTTTTGTGTTTTTTGTAAAGTTTTTTTTTTTCTTTCTTACTTCTAAAAGCATTAGTTTGACGTTTGAGTTTGAAGTTTTAGGAGAAGACAAAAAAAAAGAAATACCACGTTTGAATTTAAAAATCTTTTACATTGTAGTGCTTGTTGTTGTTGATGTTTTTTTTTAGTAAATCTTGTAAGTTGTTGTTTTTACTGTTGTTGTTGTAGTTAAGGAAACGATCATGGTGGCAATTGTTGTTAACAAAAATGTAGATTTGTTTTAAAAACCAAACAACACAAAAACATTGAATTTGTAAATTGAAATCAACGTTGGCGTCCATACAACAAAATGTTAACGACAAGTTCAAATAAAAGTATCACATGGTTGGTTGTTTTATTTTTCCTTCTTTCCTTATTTTTTAATCAAACTACACAAACACCCCACCAAAGAAATACAACAAAATTTTAAAATATTTTAACCCATTTTTAACCAAAAATTGGAAGTTCTTTCAGCAATGCTTTTCCAAAATCCTTTAGCTAATTTCTAGTGTCCGACCGAACAGTTCGGCCAAAAAACTATATTTTGTCGGTTTTTTGATATCGAGAGGCAATGATGACAAATTTTGGTATTGGAAACATGTTTGTTGAGCCGATTTAATTCGATTTTGTGTATAAAATTTAAGAGAAAAGCCGAAGTTTAGCTATAAAGTTAAAAGTTCGGCCGGCGAACTATTTTCAATTTGGCCGAACTTTCTGAGGCCGAACAGTGAATTCATTGCTTAACTACAGACTTTTCTTCAAATTTGACACTCAAAATAGCATCTAATCAGCCCAATAAACATTTTTTCATCCGCCAAATCTGTCCATAATGCTTTAAAATACCGAATACAGACCAAATGCATTTTCTGGCCGAACTGTTCGGTCGGACACTACTAATTTCTATGATAATGGTACTAAAGCCTTTTTAGAGCACAGCTAAAGTTTTTAGAAGTGTTAGAGTAAAGTTAAGAATTTTTGTCTTCAAAACGCAAAAAAATGTTCTAAAATATTTTAAACCGCAATTTAGCATTGCCCTAGGCATGTTGAGACTTAGCAAAAAAAAAATATTTTTCAAAACACGATCGAATGTTTTAAAAATGCTTAATTCTAAAAATGAGAAAATATTCAATAACATAAGTTTTCGAATATTCTCAAAATAACTAGTACTAAAATACGGATTTTTATAAAATCTGAATGAGTGAATGCTTTTAAAATATTTTGTTAAAAAAAAAAATTATTTTTAAAAAGTTTATTTAAATGTACCTTAAATGATTAGTTCTAAATTTGTTTTCTTTTTCTAGCCTCCACAGAATTTTCTAATAAGTAAAAATTATAAAAATTCTTTTTTCTTAAATCAGGACTAAATGTTCTAAACACTTTTGGTTCTAAGACGTTTCTCTAAAATTACTAATATATTACTTGTAAAAATGTTTAGTTGTAAAAAATTTAGAACTAAAATTGTATCTTTTTAATAGCACGGCGGAATGTTTTTAAAACGTGAACAACTACAATAAATATATATCAAGAATGATATGTTTTATTGAGAAAGTGGCCAAACTTAAAAAAAACCAACCACCAATCAGACCAGCAATCAGACCTACAAAGCATTTTACAGGGTATAATTGATCTATTTTAATTAACATCCTGACAAAAAAAAACTGATTTTTTATTTGGTTGAGGGTTGTTCACTCACTCCGCTCGAAGTATTCTGTGACTGAGTTGTTTTGGTTGTTTGGTTGGTTTTTTAAGTTTATCAACTCCTCAATGAAATATATTCTTCTTGATTATAGTTGGCCTTAAATGGTAGTACTAAAATTTTATGTTTTACAAAACCACGCCTGAATGTTTTTAAAACGTTAAGAACTAAAATTGAATTTATATTATAGCAGGACTATCACTAAAATTTTATGTTTTACCAAACCACGACTGAATGTTTTTTTTATATGTTTAGAACTAAATTTTAATTTATATTGTAGCAGGACTAAAAGTTTACTAATAAAATTTTGTGTTTTACAAAACCACTACTGAATATTTTTAAAACGCTGAGAACTAAAATTGAATTTATATTATTAGCAGGACTAAAAGTTTGGTGCTAAAAATTTATGTTTTACAAAAGCACAACTGAATGTTGTATTTTATTATAGCAGGACTAAACCTTTTGTACTAAAATTTTATGTTTAACATAACCGCGACTGAATATTTTTTAGTTTTTTTTGTAAAATGTCAATATTTTTTAAAAGCGCGACTAAAAGCTCAGTACTAAAATTTTAATTATTTATTTTATACAAAACGACAACTAAATGTTTTTAAAATGTTTGTTACTAAAATTTTATTTTTATATAACCATGTCAAAAGCTTTTCTGATACTTAGAACAATAATTTTCTTTTTGTAAAACTAAGACTAAATGCTTTTCAAATATTTATTTAAATAGGAAATTTTAAATTAATTAAAAAAAAAACGATTGTGTAGTTAAAAATTGCTTATTTCTACAAATTTGCGAACTACTTAAGTATTTAAAAAACTAATAAAAATATAAAATCTGATCATAAATCTGTAACTTTGTTGGTTTTATATCTAGAGTTTCAAAACATTATACGAGAAATTTTGCATATATTTGTCTGTAAATGTCAAAATTTGAGCGAAAAGCGCCAACGGTCATTGAAATAACAGTGAGAATATTTCAAAACCACAACTAAATGGTCTAAAAACTTTTCAATAGTAAAAAATTAAAAGTTTCCAAGGCCTTGAATTTTTGAAAAAGGTTTTATTTTGGAACCACTTTTGATTATTCTTAAAATTTCTAGTACTAAAATTTTGTTATTGTAATACGACGAGGAAATTGATTTAAAAAAGTTTGTACTAACAAATTTAAAATATATCTTAAACTGCTACAAAAAGTTACAAAAATTTTTTTATAAATCTGTTAAGTTCTAACAAAAAATTATAATAATTGTTTTTAAATATGTCCAAAAAATTTAATTTGTAAATTTAAATTTTTTATTTACACAGCCGAAAATTATTAATTACCAAAAATTGTAATATATTTGTAAAACCATGATTCCAAAGCAGCTTAGTGCTGAAAATTAAATTTATTTAAAACCACGGCCATTAAAATAATAAATATTGAAAATTGTATTATTCCTAAAATATCGATTTAACAATAACACAATTTTAAAAATTAACTTTAAAAAAGTATTGCTATTTAAAGCTAGATTTATATAATATTTAGTACTAAAAACTTCAGTCAAACAATTTTTACGGTTGCAATATTACAGTTGTTTGTGTAGTTGTCAGTAGTAGTTGTTTTTAACTGCAGTTACAGCTGTTTTTCTATGAAATAATACAAAACAATTATTATGACAGTTGTTTAAAAAAAACAACTGAAGATAATTACTGTACTTTTGCAAGAGTTGTTTGAAGCAGTTATTTAAGTATTTTAATAAACAACTACCAAAACAGTAATTTTGCAGTAAACACTTAAGTTAGTTAGTTATTTCAAAAATTCTCGTTTAGTTTCATTGTTTGCAAATAATAATTAGAAAATTTAATTATATCTTCAATGTATAAAAACGTAACAACTGAGTACCGTTTGAAATTTTGACTTTGCTGTTTAGTATGATGTAGGAAATACAAATTTTTAATGTAATTGCAAGAAAAAATATTTATTTTTTATTAAAAATTATTTTTAAAATACCGAAAAAGTAACTGTTAAAATAACAGTAATTTTTACCAATTTTTACAGTTGTTTTAAAATATTTGTGTTATTTGTATTACATTTTTTAGTTGCTTTTTAACAGTTCAAAAAAAACTACATTTTTAACCTTTGCCGCCTTTATAACTAAAATTACAGTAGTTTTAACTGTCATTTTCAGTAGATTCTACTTTACAAATTTTTTGAGTGTTTAATTTTTTGTACTCAAAATTTAAGTTAAAAGACAAAATGATTGTATATTTGAAGCTACATTTGTATACACTAAATATATTTAGTACTATAAATTAAACACTAAAAGTTGTATACCCTAAAAATATTTAGTACTAAAAATTATAGTAAGTCTACAAAAATTAATATTTCAGTAATGTAACGGTTAAAAATGGGTTAAATTTGCTTAAACAAAGAAAAAATTCGATTTAAGTTTAACAAATTTTTAACACTATTAAAAATGAATTTTATTGTTATTAAAAAGTCTTCTATTTAAATATAAAAATTAAAAACCTAAAACAACACTTGTTTTAAATTTTAAGCTAATTAAATGTTTGATTTTTTTCAACAATTGTTGTATGTATACAAAGTGTATGTTGTATGTTGTGTATATTTTTTAAAATTTTGTTTGATAATTACATACCTGGATACGATGTGTTGTACATATCCAACGCCTGTAGTATTAATGTAAATGATTTCTGTAAAAAATACGAAAAAAAGAAAGAAATACAAATGAAAATTCAGTGTTTTGTTAAAAAAAAGGCGGGTTTCAGTTTAACAGCTTCAAGCTTAAGAAGGTTACTATAAGGTTAAATTATATTGTCAATTTGTTTTTTAAAACAAATGTACATTTACACAGTAGCTTGGCTTGTACAATTGAACATATTCTTTTTGTCTTAATGGTTACATTTTATTTGTTTCGTTTTGTATGGTTTTTTTTTATTTTCTGTGTTATTGTTAAAATTATCTTGAAAATTTGTTTGAATATATATATAAAAAAAAGGGTAAAAAGAAAACAGTAGCCTAATTGAATACGAAAAGAAGTAGAGGTTGTCGAAAAATATATAAACAGACAAACGCCAGTAAGTGTTAATGAGTTTAAATGTAATTTAATTTAATTTAAACATGAAAATTTTTTTCTAAACAAAACAAAAATAAATCCCTTTATAAAGTCTATAAGTGAAACGTGAGGTTTTTAAGATTTAGTGATTGTTTCACAATTTGATTGGTTTGAAAATATGATAAATTGAAATTTTGGGACAGAAAGGCGAAGAATTATTGATTTTTTGCGAAATAATATTAAGTACCCACAATAGTTGTTACCTAAACACAATATATGAAAATATTTTAAGTACTAAAAGGCCACAATTTTTTAAAACAAAAAATAACTACTTTAATAATTGTACGTACTAAAAGTTGATAATTTATAAACTGTATTAGAAATGCTAACTACTAAATATTCAAACTAGTAAGTACTAAAAGCTGTTGATTTTTTAAAGTTAAAATTAAATAAACTTACAATTGTTTTACTTTTAAATTTTAAAAAATTGAAAACAAAAAGTTTATTTTTCGATCATCATAAATTATGATGTGAGCAAGATTATTTAAGTTCAAGATCACTTGTTTTTCGTTAAACATTTAACTTACAATGTTTAGTACCAAAAGTTATTGAATTTGTAAATAGTTTTGTATTATGTACTAAAATATTATTTTTCTTATGAATGCAATGAGAAAAATAATATTTTAGTGAGTGTATTTTAAGAAAATATTTAGTACAACTTTTTTTTTGGTTAATTTTTAGTAATTAATGTGTTGCTTTCTTTGAAAAAGGAATATAGAAGTGATGAAAGTTCTTCCAAATGTTTTCAAACAAACTACAAAAACTTGTGTATATTTCAACTTAAAGTAACAGACATTTTCAAATTTTAAAATCGCATTTGATTGTATGGAAAATGCTTTGTACTAAAAAAAATTACATTTATTAAGTAAGGGTTTTAATATTTATGGATTTCTATAAATTTGATTTTGAGGGGCAGATTGGTACAAATTTACTGCAATATAATTTAGCATTTAGTTTAAATCAGAACTGTGATTGGTTTAACAAAAATGCTAAGTACTAAAGCTTGTTCAATTTTTAGAACTCAATAATAGTAGTTCAATATCTAGTACTAAAAATATTGAATTGTTTGCCCCATTTGTCTTTATTTTGAATGTTTAGTACTAAAAGTGTTTGTGTGATTGCAATAGCGATTGAGCTTTATAAATTTAGTATACTAAATTAAAATATACTAAATTAAAATAAATTTGAAGTTGAACTGGCAACTGTGGTAATAATTAACAGAACTAAACATAGCTTTATAGAAAATAAGTTCGCAGTAAATTTCGTCATACTCAACAAACTAAGTCACGTTACGTTTTTAACTTAACTAGTTGAGTTAAATGGATGATGTTTACCATTTAACACTTTAAGCCACTAAGAATGTTGATGAAGGCCGTTGCGGGCTAGAAAGTTAACTCCATTCATGCAGGTGTCAAATAACTTTTTTTCTAAGTGTTTTTTCTGTTAATTAAAGTAAATTATCACAAATAAAATTATAATTTTGCTGTTAATATGGAAAAAATATTCATGATCTTTAACCGAACTAACCAACATCTCACACTAAATTTAAAAATTTTAAATTATTAGTGCTAAAAATGTTTCTTGAATAATCTTGTTTTGTGTTGTAAAATAATTCCCACTCAAGTGTTTATTGATAATATATGTAAATTTAATTTTTTTTTAAATAATTTGTTACTATGTACTAAAATATAGTTTACGCAAGATTGTATTTTATGTTTTTAAAGAGCTTTTAGTTTTTTTACAAGAGCTTTTAGTTTTTCCCTTTATTGCCATTGGCGGTATATAAAATTGTCAATACCAAAAGATGTTAATTTTCTAAACCTCATTTGTCTAGATTTTTAACATTTAGTACTAAAAGTAGTTGATAATATAAATCTGCAGTTGGGTTAAACAAAAATATTTAGTACTGAAAATTATCAACGTTGAAATCCTAACGTATATATATATATTTTCACCTCTAGCGTAACTTATTCGCATTATTTACTAAAAAAGTTTTGCTAACATACTTTCGATTATATCGCTTATATTACTAAACATGACAAAATAAAGTAAAAAGATCAAGATGTGGAAATTGTAAATGAATAAATGGAAACTTTTTCAGTCAATATGTCGATCCATCGAGAATCGTACGCAGCTCAGATTTGGGAATGCTGGTTATTTGATGACGTTGATTTACTGCAGCGGTATTTTTTAAAAAGAATATTAAAATTACCGGATTCAACACCAAACTACGCACTTACGTTGGAAACAAAAACAGAGTCTAGTTACTTTTATACATTAAATTTACACATGAATTACATATTTAAAACTCTTTTTCAATATCACCAAAACAGATTACCTCACAAACTATCGGTAATAATACTGAGAAATAATATTTTCTGGGCAAATCAAATGAACGAATTGGGAAGAGAACTTAATATAAATTTCTCAAACGATATATCATCAGAGGAATGGCGCAGTCAAGGAACAGCATTGCTACAACAACTTAAATCAAGAAATTTAACAAAAATGCATGAGTTAGCTTTGAGAAGTAGAAACCGATTTTACAAATATTTAGACCATAGTAAAGGTATAAGCTACATTGAAAACGAAATAAATTTAAACCAAATAAGAACAATTATGAAAACCAGATGTGATATGCTACCATTAAACGCTAATAAGTTTGATAACATTGAAAATAAAGTGTGCAGTCTATGTAATATGAGAGAAGACGATAATCTTATTCATTTTATGGCAAAATGTCCTATACTCAAGGAATTTCGAATCGGGCATTTAGGAAAAAATTATTTAAACTTATCGGTAACTTTAATCGGTAAAGCGTATATTTGCTTTAAATACTTCATGTGATACGTATGAGCTAAAATAAGCTACATTTTTAGTACTAAAATTTATAAATTTGTAAATTGTTTAATTTTCTAAAACGAAAATTATCATATATTAATTTGTTTTTTTTTATCAGAATCTGTACTATTTGTACGTTATCAATTAAACGAATAAATTTCGCGGTTATTCGAATAAAAAAAATTTTTCGAATAATGTTGTGCATAAAAGTTCTCAATTTTTTGATAAATTTATAGCTCGTTTATTCGAAAAAAAAATTAGTTAAACATTTACTTTAAATTGTTAAACGATTTTTTAATTTTTTTTTAACGGACAAATAAATTTTAAAAAAAGGAATAAGGAATATTGAACAAAAATATGAATGGATGGTTTTAAATACAAAAATATAAATAAATTTTAATTTTGCGATTATGCATAACCTGGCCAACATAACTCAATCTAAATATTTTTTTCTCATCATAAAAAAATATTTTTAAAATAATTCACAAGTAATTTAAACTAAGACCATTGAAAATTTAACCAATTAATTTTTTTTTTTATGTTATAAAATAAAAATTAGACAAGAAAAAAGAAAGAAAGAAATAAAAGAGAACTCAAGCATAGCTGATAATTTGAAATGAGATTTAATTTAAATGTCAGTTTATTACAATTTTATGCTTTATCAATTTCAGTTAATTTGAAATTTTTGTTAGATTTTTGAACAAAAAAAAAAAAAAAAACTCACAGACAATAAGCAACAGGCAAATATCAACTATCACTAAAAGAAAGTACGAAAAGTTTAGCGTTTGTTTTTTTTGCAATTAAACTTTTTCAAAAAAAAAAAAAACAAAATATAAACTAATCTAATCTTTAAATATCCGTAACCACAAGGTATGCAAGTATGGAGAAATGAAAAAGGAAAAAAGAACGAAACTTCAACATTCTGGTTTTAAGTATTTTGAGAGGATTTACTATTTTTAATTTGTGGTCAAGTTAAAAGGTCTTTTTATGTACTATCTATAAGTTTTCGAAAAAAGATAGATATTAGATTTATGGCAACTCATGGTGTGGAAACATGATTCAAAAAACACTGTATGATTAAACGCAAAAATACTTTAAGAAAGGAGGATTTTCTTGCAGAAAACTACATTATGACTTTGAAATAGTTTAAGCTTTTATATACTCATATTCATTGTAACGTGTACTTGTAGTACCAAATAGATAGATAGATGAAGTATGTATGTATTGAAGCAGCAAAAAGCCTTTAAAGCAATTAAATTTGAACGACGTTGCCCAGCTGGAAGCCAGGAAACTCTCATTTAAAAGTCTATAGAGTTGAGCAAAAAAATAAAATAAAAATGTGTAAGCTACAAAATATGTTGTAGATGGTGGAGGAAGTCTCTGACATGTTTAGCTAGACTTGACTAACCATATTTAAGCGCCAATATTACACTAGTTAAAATGTAAGTAAGCAACAAGTAAGTTTGTCGCCGCATACAGAGATACTTATAAACAGAAGATTCGATACATCGGCAGCAGTTTAATATAATGACAAGATCACCATCATAAAACCACCACCACTACTTGCATGATGATCATCATGTTTATGCGTATGCAAGTCTCACAATCGTTTTAAAATAAAATATCTGTGTGTTATTTAGGAATTTTCTATATTTTCTGGGAGTCTTCATTGGCTAATTTACTAGACATTCTCTTTACACAAGTATCTATACAAGTCATTCTTATTTTTAAGCAAATTATTTAAAAAAATTATAATTTACTATGATTTCTCAAGATCAGTTTTTTCTTTACATATTTATATGTATATATATTACATATCTATACACTAAAAACAAAACGCCAGTAAAAGTTACACATAAATCTGTAATTTTATATAAAAGTTTACTGTTTTTAAGCCAGCAGCTAGTTTTAGCAAAACGTATCGGAAATTATTAGTAAAGTTAAAGTAGTAGGAAAAAATAGTGAATGCTACAAACATTTAGTATAAAAACAATTAGTCGGCGGTTAACCTTATAGTGAGCCATACAGACATCTGATGATTAGATTTTTATCTATGAAAATGCATTAGTGTTAACCATTGGCTCAAGATAGTTTTTTCTCTGTATGTTTTCTCTGTATGTTGTAAAAAAAGTAATTATCAATTTACGAGGGCGGATCAATAAGTCCGTGACTTTCCGAACTTCCCTCGTAGTTATATGAAATGCAACACTGCTTCCATCAAGTACCACCTGTTAATAGACTACTGCCAAATTTTGAGCAAGTTCCGTCATATACTTTGCGTTTAACAGCTGTTTAAAATATACAACCTCGTAGATTTTTTTAAAAATGGAAAAAGTGAATTTCGAGTGCTCATTAAACATTATTTTTTTGCGAAAAAAAACGGTAAATCAAACCAAGAAAAAGCTTGATAAATACTATGGTGACTCTGCACCATCGATTTCAATGATATAAAAAGTGGTTTACTGACTTTCGTTATGGTCGCACAAGTACAAATGACAATGAACCTTCTGGACGGCCAATTGAGGTCAATATACCCGAAAATGTCGAAAAAATCCACGATATGGTGTTGGCCGATCGAAGAGTAAAAGTGCGTGAGATTGTTGATGCCATAGGCATTTCATATGGCAGTGTGGTTTCGATTTTAAATGATCAGTTGGGTTTAAGAAAGCTGTCTGCAAGATGGGTGCCGCGTTTGCTCTCAATTGACCATAAACGTAATCGTGTGACAACTTCAAAGGCTTGTTTGGAGTTGCTTAACCGCAATTCGAATGAGTTTTTGCGGCGTTTTGTAACTGTGGATGAAACATGGATCCATTACAACACTCCGGAGACCAAGCAGCAGTCTAAACAATGGGTTTCTCCTGTGGAACCGGCTCCGAAGAAGGCCAAGGTAAGTTTGTCGGCCAATAAGGTAATGGCAACAGTTTTTTGGGATGCACGCGGGACAATCCACATCGATTACCTTCAAAAGAGAATAATAAAATAACGGCGAATATTATGCCAACTTATTGGACCGATTTAAAGAGGATTTAAAAAAACGACCCCATATGGCCAAGAAAGAAGTTCTTTTTCATCAAGATAATGCACGGTTGCAGTCTCAATGGCCAAATTCCATGAATTGGGCTACGAATTGGTACCTCATCCGAAATGTTCTCCGGATTTAGCCCCCAGTGACTATTTCCTATTTCCAAACCTAGATAAATGGCTCGGTGGAAAAAGATTTAGCTCCAACGATCAAATTATTGATCCAACAAATGCCAATATTATGGACCTCGATAAATCCTATTTTTTGGAAGGGATACAAAAATTGGAGAAACGTTGGACTAAGTGTATTGAGCTAAAAGGAGATTATGTTGGAAAATAATTTTTTTGTGTTTCATTCAAAAAGTCACGGACTTATTGATCCGTACTCGTATATTTGGGATTCGATGATCTTAAACCGCGCGAAATTAACTTTAATTTAACAATCTTTAGAGCAACTAATATGAAAGAAATATATAAACAAATTTGTAACATTTTAGTAAACCCTTAATAAAAAAGACTTGAAAAATCAGAAATTTTACTAATTAGTAAATTATTTCTTTAACCTAAAATTTATTTTTAATATCCTTTGGCAGTTACTTTTTTGTCGAGATTATAAAAATGCTAAATATTTTGCTAAAATCAACCAAAAAAATTAGTAAAAAAAAATTTTATATTGAAAAACGGAAACATTTTTAGTAAAACTATTCTGAACTAAAAATTAGTGGTTAAAAAGTGGTAAATAAAACGTTTTACTAATTTTTCCACTAACTTTTTTAATTGAGTGTAGAAAAATACAATGTTTGCTTTGACATGATCACGGGAAAGGAAAGGAAAAAAGAAAAGACTCATCCGTTTTTATATAGAAACGTCTAGCAGGTACCATTTGCTTAGCAATCATGCAAAAAATACAGTAAAACTTTAGTAAAGTGAATTTGGAAATAAAAAAATTGTCAAAGTTTTAACTAATGTATCAA
The DNA here is from genome assembly GCA_021234595.1 of Delia radicum. Classification (NCBI taxonomy): domain Eukaryota; kingdom Metazoa; phylum Arthropoda; class Insecta; order Diptera; family Anthomyiidae; genus Delia; species Delia radicum. Next base: position 277,729,139 of record CM037851.1, on the reverse strand, counting down.
ATTGTCAAATATTTTAAAATGCTCAAAATTAGTACTTACCCAGCAAAAACACACCTTACCAAATAATGGGTCTAGTAATCTTTAAGGTTTGGACGTATTACCCTTCATATAACAATTCTTACTTTTTTATATGAAATGTGTAAAAAGTAATGAGTTATGCATTACTGAACTATAATGGGTTGCCCATTTGCATAAAAGGGTATGAATAATAAGCCATTACCAGAAGGAAAAAATGGGTTTAAAAATAGTTTTCGGAAAAAACTTCGAATTTAAAAAAAAATGTGATTAGTTTTTTAAAAACATGGCCGAGCCTGGAATCTATCCCGGGTCATCTGTTAATCAGACTGCTCTATACCCTAAACAACCGAGGCATGTAATATTTGATAGTTTAAAACATAAGTAATTTTTTTTTGTATATAAATTCGTTCAGGATATACCGAAACTAACACCTTACCCTATAGCTTGTAAAAATACGAATTATAATGAGTCTAAAAATAGATTTCCAGAAAAATGTTGTATCATTACTTTTTACATGGAAGTAATATGATGAATAATCTATTATTGTTCACCAATTATTTTTTTATGAGAATAGAGCATAATAAAATTTCGGAAACTATTATTTTATTATTTAAAGTAATGCAGGAGGTAATAATGCCTAAAGTAATATTCAGTCATTACCATGTTTTTGCTGGGTAATCACTTAATTTAGCATTAATTGTAATAATAAGTGACACGTTTTGGTTGAAAGTACCTTTAATTACAAGAAGTATTTAATAGTTTTTTTTGGCGACATTTTTTTTATGTAAATTTTCTTTGTAAAACACCAAGGCATAACTACGATATGTTATTTGTGTTAATAATAACAAATATGGTATTCGATAGACGCCAAAGTGTAAACACACATTTTTTTCAATCGCTATAATAATGTCGAATTTTGTGCCTAAAAAATATGTTTTGCGGGGAGACTGATAACCTTCTTTCATTTGAAGAAAACTTCAGAACATGGTATCAGAAATTGGCTTCATTCATTCTTTACCTCAAAACCGGAACAGTTCTTTTGGCGCGGAATCCATATGCTACCAGAAAGATGGGAAAAAGTAGTGGCTAACGATGGACAATACTTTGTATAATGTATCAATTCATTTCGTTATTATAATAAATTAATTTTTCAAGCAAAAAAATCGACATTATTAACTTGTATACCCAATATAAAATAAAATTTTTAATTAAAAACGGAATTTACTTTTAAAAAGTGGTTGGTATTTATTTTGTATTCGAAAAAACCTTAAAAATATATTTTTACTGAAAAGTCAAATCATATCATCATGGTAAATTTAAAGTTAAATCAGTTTTTTTGTAAAAATTGTATTTATACATATAAAAAAATATAATAACACGGTGCTACAAAAAATTAATATGTTGCAGTTACTTTTCAAGTGACCTAGTGTAGGTTGTAAGTATAGCTGAATGCATTACAAACCCGGTTTAAGAAGTTCCAGTATACCCTCAAATTTTCGAGTTAACGGTAAAAACGTATTTTTTACGACTAGCGCATTTAAACATTTGTAACTCAGTCATAAATGATAATTAAAATTTTCAGTTTTTTTGTTAATTTTTTCAACTTTTACGAGGGTTTTTTTTCGTAAATTAGAATTGATTTGTTAAAATCGGTTCAAAATTGACAAAGTTGTGGTTCTATATATATAAAACTTAGCTTTCTATATATATAAAACGTAGCTTTTTCCTACTTTGTACTATTACATTAGTAAAAACAAAATCCACTCTTTATATTTAGAATAAGAAACATAATCTTATCAATTTTGAAATGATTTAAACAAATGGTGGCTCATTGTACGAATATTGTTGTTTTAAAAGAAGATTCGGAAAACGCCTCTTAGAAGTTGTAAAAGTTTATTTATTAAGAAAATCTCTACATATTTAAGTTGATTATATAAGAAAATATATATATTTGAAAAGTCCAAGTAATTTTCTTTTAAATGCTTTTTAAAAACTAAAAATCGGTTAACAAGTGATTGAGTTACAAATGTTTAACACAAATGTTTAAAGCAAAAAATACTCTTTCACCGTTAGCTCGAACATTTGTGGGTATATTGCAACTTCTAAAACCGGGTTTTTAAGACACTCAGCTACACTCTCAACCTACACTAGGTCATTTGACGAGAAAATTTTCTGCGTAGCACAGTGTTAATATATTTTACATACAAACAAATAGAATAATGTATTCCACATATAAAGAAATATAATAACTATTTTTGATCAATGGTGACAATCTTTAACTTCGAGCTCATATATGAGTTCTCGTTTAGTGAGAAAACTAGTTTATATGAATGCTTGATGTTTTGCATGGGCTTGCCACTTCTTTCAAAACGTGTTATGATGATGGGAACCTAGAAAATTCCCGAAATATATCTATCAACACATTCCTGAAAGTGGTCAATTAATAAATTTGAAAACAAAAACTCTATAGCTTATACAAATTTAATATTCATAATGTTCCTTAAAATGGATCTTTGATATATTTCATTATTTTTTTTTTGATTTTTTCCAAGTTATAGTATTTTTAAAATAGTTTACGCATCACATTAGCAAATGAGTTGGTTTGATCATTTAAATTAGTTGCCACAATAAAATTTTATTTATTTTTATTTATTAATTAATAATCACATAATTACAAATTATATAAATATTACCCTAACCGAGCACTAGCTACTATGGCCTTCGGCGCGTTGTAGCGAAAACAGACCAGTGCCTTTGGTGGGAATCGAACCCACGACCCACGCACTGATAAGCCAGCACGCTACCAACTAGCCTACCGGGGCGCACAACAATAAAATTATCTGTAGCCGATATATGCCTAAGGATTTGGCATACAAGCTCATTTATTTGGATTTGGAATATTTCACATAGCTTTTATATACACCAAAATACAGATGTTGAGCCACATTGGTGACCCTTGTATACAATACTTAAAAAGCTTATTTCTTTTCATGCAATAGCGCTTTGCATTTTATAGGTTTTGAAATTATAAGTTTATTAATAAATATTATAAAAAAAGGGCACTGTGCGTATGAGTGTTAATAATTCCTATGTTTGAATTAATAACACTCATACGACGATTCTGCGATCGAACTAGACAAAAAAAAACCTAAATTAAAGATTTTCAAGATATGTTTTTAAAAATAAACATACACAATGCAATTAGGGAATGCATCCCGTTCCGGGATTTCCCGTCACGGGATTTCCACGATACTAATCAGTTTACTGTTCCCGCAATACCGGGAATTCGATTTGGGCATCCCTGAATTTTATATGCTCAATTTAATATGCTTTTAAAGAGTTTTTATTTAAGGTCCACTTTATGGTACATGTTTCCTATAGTGGACATTTTGAGTTGGTTTGAAAATTTAAATTAGTTGCCACACGAAAATTATCTATAGCATAGCCGAAAAATACGCTAGGATTTGGCCTATAAGCTCATGTATTTAGATTTGATTTGAAATATTCCACTTACAAGGGATGTATCCCAACCCGATTTCCCAGATTTTAATGAATAAAGGAGCAAAAAAGAGACACGTTTTTTTAGCTGCCCGTTAAAGGACTAAAATGTGACGTTAAAAATTAATTTGCTTTTGTATAAACACTTGACTTTAGTTTACGAAAACTAAATTTATTTTTAAACAAGGTTACAGTGGATTCAGAGCTACCGAATTTTTGAGTTATTTGAAAAGGCCGCATAAAAAAAGAACGGTTTAGAGGGGGGGGGGGTCCTATTTCTCCTCCTTGAAACCGCGACCGATTCAGATGTGTTGGTCATGGGCGGGTTACTCCCTTGTTAGTTAAAAAGGCTCATTCATACTCATAGTATGGGTGCGTATGAGTGTTATTTTCATTATTTGAATTAATATCACTCATACGCTTTTTTTTTTAGAAAATTAATAAAATAAAAATAAAATACAACTTTATTTTTTCTTATTTATTTGGCTTTAAATATAAAGACCACAAAACTTTCGACCGATTTTTTAGCACATACATTTGCAAAATTTGTGTGGTTAAGTAAAACTTTTTTACTCAAACTGGTCAGAACATCCTCCCGAGCTTTAAGGTGACCGGTGCAAAAATTATTTATTTAAAAATCTGGAAATCACCTAAAAACTGTTGTGCCATAATCCATAACTCCAAGATTTTACTGTTTTTTTTTTCAATTTAATTTGCCACATAATCTATTTAAACACAAATTAAACAAAAAAAAAAAAACAAAAAGTATAGCCCTCTTTTCGTTTACATCATAAGTATAGTATACGTGTTTTATAGTAAAGAGACTACATTGACTAAAGAAGCAATTAAATTAGTTACGATTACAATCATGTCATGTCAAACGTTATTGTAAACTTATTTTTTTAAATTTTACATACATTCTGTGCTAAAGATATTTTTTTGTTTTTTGTTCGAGGTAAATTTTTATGTAAAATATATTTATACTGCAGCTTATTTGTTTTTTTTTTTCTAGCCTTTAAAAACAAACAATTTTTTTTTTGAAAGCGTTATAAATCAAGCACTTGTCTAAAGTCTTTTTGCCAGGTCTGTCCGTCTGTCTAACTAAAAACAAAAAAGTGTCTTAGTTTTAGAGATATATACTCATAACTTACATTTTGTGTGTTTTTTTATGTGTTTAGTTGTGCATATTTTATACATGTGGTAGGTTGGGGTCACTTTTGTCAGGTTTTGCTAGACGACATACAATATAATAGATATCCTCTTACTTAGAGATTCGTTCAGACTAATTAGTCTTCGTTTGTGTAAATAATGTACAACAAAAAAATAATGTTTTCCGTATTTTGATTATTTTGCAATTACAAATGGAGTTGATGGATAGAAAGATGATGTTATAGTGACACAATTTACTTAAGTTTTGTTAGATTTTTTTTTTTAATAGGAGTTTCGTGTAGTTTTTAGTGTACATTTTCTTTTTTTAAATCATAAAAATTACAAGTGTCGAATTGGTCGTTACAAAAATAGTTAAGTTTATTGAACACTAAATTTTTTATTGATTTTCTTATAACTTAAACGGGATTTAGGGTCTACAATAGGTTAAATACCTTATAAAAGAATAAGAAAATTAAAAAATTTTATGTCTAAATTAATTATAAGGATTTTAAGATATTACTATAGTACTTGTCTAAAAAAGTGTATACCCTACAGACATCTCCACAGAAAAAATTATCAACCTAAAATATCTAATTAAAGATTTGATTTGAATTTAATTTGTTTCTAAACAAATATTTAATTGAATCAATTAATATTTTAATTGACTTTTAAATATATAAATACATATTATATTTTAGACGCAATTATCATATTATTTTTTCATACACTGTATGCATAAATAGAAAATTTTCAGTATAAAATACCAAATACATTTGAAGTTAACAAACAAAACAAGCACACACAAAAACAGACTCAGCATTGCAAAAAACACACATACCAACGTATAGATCACACACTTTTTTTGTGAGTATCATAAATTTTTTTTTTTGTAGAAGTTATTTATAACTTTTAATTCCTTCTTAATTTTAAAAAAGGTTTAATTGATAGTATCATTGCCGTGATAGGTGCAAAATCAATTAAAATATTAATTGATTCAATAATATGTTCAATAATTGATTCAATTAATTGAAACCCGTTTTTAGTTTTTTCTGTGTCAGTGGTGTATGGTATATTGAGCTTGTGATAATTTTACTATCAAAAATACAGTACATCAGCCACCTTATGATATATCGAACATCTCAGAATGGCTTTTAAGTCGATTTAGCAATGTCCGTCTGTTCTTTGTATCAAACTATAGGTAGAAATAATAAAGATATTTGTACACTCACAAGAACTTTTCCATAAAAAATCAACAGTTATTTAAAAATGTAATCGGTAAAGTTTTTTCAATGGAATATACAGTTAAATTACCAAAGAAATATATTTTTCTGTTATTCAATAAACAAAATAAACAAAAAAACTTACTTCCGTTCGTTAATAGTTAAAATATTCAGTTTAAATTATCTAATAAAGAAATATAGAGTATGGCCTCGAACTTAAATAATTTTCATTTTCATTACACAATTAAAGTTTTGCATTTTTATGCATTAAAAAAATTTGTTGGGGTGTAGTGAGGAATTTGGGAGTGAAGTGGTAATATTAATAATTACCAGAATTACAACAAATTATAAATTTTACCGTAACTTATGTTTATTACAGATAAATACAAAAAAGGAGATGAAAATCATAAAACTAAGGCAAAATCACTATAGCAAGAACAAATAAAAACAATTAATCTTCATCCAATTATTCTGAGTCACAATGGACACAAGTGAAAAAGCTAGCTTTTATGTTTGCTCAATTTAAGTGAACAACCCTTTTGCAAGTGTGTTTTCATGTTATAGGTTTCAGAACTCTTGGAATTTAACTTTATGTGCATTTCTTTGAGATACTACTCTGGTGTTTTGACAGACCTTTGTAGTGACAAGGTTAATGGACACAGGTAAAAAATATAACTGTTATGTTTGCTCAGTTTAAGTGATCAGCCTTATTGTCAGTGTATTGTCATGTAAAAGTTTTCAGAATTCTTAGAATTTAATTTTATGGGCAGTTCGTTTAAATAAATTATACACAAATATCTATCTAATGCAATTGATGAAGATGATGAGAGACTTTTAAAGAGAGATATGTATTATAATAAGGTGCGATGGGATATTTATTTTTGTAAGGCAATTTTCCCTAATGTGTTCTTTAAAGTGGACATTTCTTGTTCCTTGTCGTTTCATAAATATATTAAAACTGTAATTAAGTTTAATTTCCGTTTTCTCTATTTTAAAAATGTTCGACTAAAGGCCATACGTTTATTCTGGTTTTATTTTGTCATTGCAAACAAGGCAACATAAAGTATAATTGAAATTAAAAATACTCTAATATAATCTCAAAAATTGCAAATTTTTTCCGTCTGCTTTTAACGCGCGATAGATACGAGGGCGGCTCAATAAGTCCGTGACTTTTTGAATGAAACACAGTTCTTTTTTACAAAAAAAAAATTATTTTTCAACATAATCTCCTTTTACCTCAATACATTTAGTCCCCCGTTTCTCCATTTTTGTATCCCTTCCCAAAAATAGGATTTTTCGAGGTCCATAAAATAGTCATTTGTTTGATCAATAATTTCATCGTTAGCGCTAAATATCTTTCCAACGAGCCATTTCTTTAGGTTTGGATATAGGAAATAGTCACTGGGGGCTAACTCCGGAGAATATGGCGGATGAGGTACCAATGTGTAGCTTAATTCAGGGAATTTTGCCATTGATACTGCACACATGTGCACCCATTTATTATTTTTTTTTTAAAGCTCGTTAAATTGGTCCAATAACTTGGCATAATATTCGCCGTTTATTGTTTTCACCCTTTTGAAGGTAATCGATGTGGATTATCCCGCATGCATCCCAAAAAACTGTTGTCATCACCTTATTGGCCGACAAACTTACCTTGGCCTTCTTCGGAGCCGGTTCACCCGGAGAAACCCATTGTTTAGACGGCTGCTTGGTCTCCGGAGTGGTGTAATGGATCCATGTTTCATCCACAGTTACAAAACGCCGCAAAAACTCATTCGAATTGCAGTTAAACAACGCCAAACAATCCTTTGAAGTTGTATGGTCAATTGAAAGCAAACGCGGCACCCATCTTCTTAAACCCAACTGATCATTTAAAATCGAAACCACACTGACATATGAAATGCCTATGGCATCAACAATCTCACGCACTTTTACTCTTCGATCGGCCAACACCATATCGTGGATTTTTTCGAAATTTTTGGGTGTATTGACCTCAATTGGCCGTCCAGAACGTTCAGCGTCATTTGTACTTGTGCGACCACAACGAAAGTCAGTAAACCGATTTTTTTTACCATTTAAATCGATGATGCAGAGTCCCCATAGTATTTATCAAGCTTTTCCTTGGTTTGGTTAAAATAATATTTAATGAGCACTCGAAATTCACATGTTTCCATTTTTAAAAAAAACCACGAGGTTGTATGTTTGAACAGCTGTTAAACGCAAAGTAAATGACGGAACTTGCTCAAAATTTGATAGTAGTCTATTAACACGTGGTACTTGATGGGAGCAATGTTGCATTTCATATAACTACTAGGGAAGTTCGAAAAGTCACGGACTTATTGTTCCGCCCTCGTAGCATGACAAACATCTTTCAATTGATTTTGCGCATAATAAGGATAAAAAAAAACTCATATAGTTAATGGTGTCCCAAATTCGAATTCTAATGCACCATAAATGGAACGACAAAATATAATATTTTTGAATTGACTACTCGTTTTGTTATTTTAAAATTCAACAAAAAAAAAAAAACCCTTGACACATGTTAAACACTTGTTCAGATTTTGTTTTTCTGTCAATCGTATATTTAACACAAAAATGTATTAATTAAATATTCAAAATTTAATTTACATTTTCAAACCCTAATAACTTTTCAATAATTATAATAACATTTTAAGAACATGTACTACCTGTCAACGCACTCAAACAAAAAACATAATTTTTAAAAATCACATAAATTTCCTATAAAAATCTAATAAACTCAATGTATTTTTTCGGAAAGATATTAAATTATAATAAACCAAACAATACTAACGATGTTTTATGCAAATTAGCAACTATAAATCTAAATAAATTAAAAATAAATAAACTAAAACACACAAAAACAAAATCAAACAAGTCAACCTATTTAATAATAAAAACAATTATAATTTAAAATAAAATAAAAAAATTAACATAAAACAGCGAAATTTAGAAAACTATAAATCACTTGAATTTAAAATTATGGCGCATAATAAAAAAGAAAAATTAATGTGACATTTTAAAATTCAATACACTAAGAAAATTATGTAGGTAGAATTAACTGAAATGGCAGTTAAATTAACTACATTTGCAGTTGAAAGGGTGTACACTATATTTGCATTTAAATCAACTGCAATGTGTAGTTATTTTAAAAATGAACTGTAGAATGTAGTAAAAACAACTGCAAAATGCAGTTAAAACAACATTACCAGCATTTAAAATTTTTTTTTTTTACAAGTTTGATATAATTTTTATTATGTTTCTTCGTAAATATTTTTTGTAAATATTCTTAATACGATTTTACTATTGTAAGACTATATATACATAAAATATCATTTGAAATATTCACGTTTCATTCTATTTTTCCAAATTATTTCTGCCACATGATTGTCTTCCGGAGATGGTATATTGCTTCCTTGATTTATTTTTATCACATTGAATTAAATTAATATATAAATATTGAAAAGAAATACAACATTTAATAATATTCAAGTAAATAATTTAACTTAATATTGTATTTCTTTAATAAACCACGTTTTCCAAGATTTTCGAAAGGCTGTTTTTAAAAAGGTTACTGCCTATACTAGAACAACAAAATATAATTCCAGAATATCAGTTTGGTTTAAGGTATAAACACGGTACGCCAGAACAATGTTACCGAATTGTCAATGTCATTACGAACACATTTGAAAAAAAAACTTTACTGTTCCGCAGTGTTTTTGGATGTGCAACAAGCATTCGATAAAGTACGGCATAATGGATTGTTATACAAATTAAAAAACTTAATTCCTGCTCCGTTTTATTTATTACTAAAATCATATCTACATGAAAGATGGTTTTTTGTTAATGTTAACGATTATAACTCGAATTTTGGTCAAATTAAATCTGGTATCCCACAGGGCAGTGTATTGGGCCCAGTTCTTTATACAATTTTCACTTCAGATATGCCAACAATGGGTGGTATAATCAGTGCCACATACGCTGACGATACTGCTATTCTAGCATCATATGAGTCACCAACTGAAGCATCTGGAATGGTGCAAAATGAATTAAATTACATACAAGATTGGTTACAAAAATGAAACATTAAAGTAAACACGGAAAAATCTGTTCACGTAACGTTTACATTAAGGCATAGTGATTGTCCAGGGTTAACTTTGAATGAAAAATCTATCCCTACAAGTAATAATGTAAAATATTTGGGGTTATACTTAGACAGAAGACTCACATGGAGAAAACATATCGATATGAAGAATGAACATTTGATAATTAAAACAAAAAAGATATTTTGGCTGTTAGGGCCAAAATCGGAACTAAGCTTAGAAAACAAAGTTATTTTATACAAAGCAATCCTCAAACCAGTTTGGACTTATGGTCAATCAAAAACATTACGATTATTATCTAATGCACCATGGTTTGAAAAGAACTCTAATATACATAATGATCTCGGAATTTCAACGGTTAAAGACGAACTCAATAAGATCAGCGAAAGATATCTCAATAGACTAAGTAATCACTCAAACGTTTTAGCTATCAATTTATTAGATGACAGTGACGAAATACATAGACTCAAAAGATTTCACGTACTTGATCTACCTTTTAGGGAGTAGTGATAAATATAATTATGTAAATAATACATTAATGTAATATATATTTTTATTGAGTTCATTGGAACTCGATATTTTAAGTTATTTTTAAAATATTATAAGATTTGCTTATTATTTTTGTAAAATCGATTGCAAATAAAGAGAAATGAAAAAAAAAAACTTACAGAGTTTTTATTTTATTTGTCTATCTTCATTAACATTCTCTTTTACACTAAATATCTAAGAGAACATATTTATAAACAAGCCGCAAGTCGAAACAGCCTTACCGAAATGCATTCATATTGGTAGGTTGTTAAAAAAAAATCAACCCTCAAAAACATTAAAAATTATTTTTCTAAGTAAAACAACTCCAATTACAGTTCAAACAACTACAAATGCATTACTGCAACAATAACTGTCATGTAGTAACTGTAGAGCTTTTGCTGAGTGTATATAATCAGGTAGGTTGTTAAAAAAAATCAACCCTCAAGAACATTATAAATTATTTTTCTAAGTAAAACAACTTCAATTGCAGTTAAAACAACTACAAATGCATTACTGCACAAATAACTGTCATGTAGTAACTGTAGAACTTTTGCTGAGTGTATATGATCAACTTTAAACATTTATATAATTTTTTTTATTGTTTAATTTATCTAACACAAACCCGATACATCAATGAATTAATTATGTTAATAAATTTAGCAAATTAAGTGTTATTTTAGCCAGCTTCTTTTTAAGATTTGAAATCAAATCTAAGCTCTAAAATCTTGAAAAAAAAAAACTCTTAACAAAAAACAAAAACTAATGATGTCTGCTTAATGTCAACATTTAAGAGAGACAATTATTTTATTTGGTTTATAAATAATTCACACCTAAGCACCAAAACGGCTAAAAATCTTATAGGAAGAAGAACCTCATGTGGTGGCTCTTTAAAGATTTTGGTTTTTTTTTGTTGTTTTTATTTGTTTCGATGACATGTTTATTCTTAAAATCGTGTGTTTAATATTTTATGCATGAAATCAAGTTGAAGATGGGGGGAAAAAATAAATCGAATAATCGTTTCGGTTAGTTAACAAAACGATCAAATATCAACATTATCACCATCATTATTATCATGATGATCTCTATCGGCGCTGCCAACTTTAACGATTTGTCTATGTTTTGACGATTTTTGAAATCAAATATGATGAAATGATGATTTTATAAAATTTATTGTATGGAAAATGCCGATTTTATAATATTTGAAATTTTGATAGAAATTTAAAAATTTTTTTTTTTTTATAATTAACTGACATTTTTTTAACCCATTTTACACTGCTTTTGGCTTTAAAGCAACACCTACATTTAAGGCCCGATTATTTTGGATAGGAGTGTGATATAACAAGGCAGTATGAAGTGCTTGTGATAATTTGAGTTCCTAACTATACAAATAATTAAAAAAATTTTAAACTATTGTTCAAGTGTTGCCATATAATTAATTTAAAAATCAAATTTTTTTAAATTTTTTATATACATATGGAACTTTTTTCAAAAATTATTAATTTATAAAAAGAAGACCTGTGTAATAAATTTTATATCGAGGGCCTATATTCAAAACCCTCTATCTTTGATTTTCACGAAAATGACTTTTTGATGGTAAAATGTTTAGTAAAACAGCCTCCATGTATGGTGTGAATTTCATAACAAAAATATTTTTTTTGCTGTTTTATTTGCATTTTTGTTATTTCTCTATCTTACGCAATTAATTTTTCTGAATGCAAAACCCTCTATCTTTTCAAATAATAAATTTTCAAATATTTTTTTGGAATAATTTCTTCTTGCAATACATGTTTTCTTACTATTTTTTTTTTTTGCATGCTGAACATGAATTTTACATTTTTTAATCGTTTATTAAAATAGCGAAAGCCGATTCTGAATTGAATTAAAATGAAAATATTTTACCTTTTGGTTTTTGGAAAATATAATGTCCATGGCATAAACATAAATGGTTAATCTGGCAACTTGCCTAAAAAAGTGTCTACTTTTAAAGTGTCATCTACGATATTATTGTCAAAAAAAAATAATTTATATGATATTAAAAATCATAATTAAAATATTATTGTCGCGTGTTGAACTTACATAATGGTAAGTTTAAAATTTAGTTTAATAATTAGATTTTAATAATAAACTTTTGATATTTTGTGTGAACAGAAAAATAAAGTGGCTTCTTATTCCTTGCAACGTATAGCAGTCCATTATGCATCATCAAATGAAGAAATGGAGGATAGGCGGATAACAGGTATGTTTACACATAACTAATTACAGCAGCTATAAAACAAAATTCATATCTACCCAGATTCCGAAGACGAGAAAATCAACAATAATGTTGTCGTTTACATTTAAAAACGTATTGCTTTTCGGATTCATTGCCAATTACGATTTTTTTTCAGATGGTTGTGGCTACCAAACCCGCAACCATTATTTATCTAATGCTCTATATAATTTTGCTGCGGAAAATAATAGAGTTATTGAACAGAAGTTCTTAGAGAAAGGCCATACGCAAATGGAGTGCGATAGTGTCCATGCTAAGATAGAGATTAAATTGAAAAATCAATCTATACACTTGCCAATCGATTACGTTAGAATTACTAGAGAAGTCAGAAAGACTGTTAAAATTAACAATGAGATCGTAAAAAAGCCGTTTCATGCAGAATATTTAAATTGTGATTTCTGTAATAATTACAACGATGACAAACTTATGCGTTTTTCTTCCATTAGACCAGGACGAGTAAAGAACGATCCTACTGTGTCTAATTTAAGATCTCATTTATATCTTCCAGATGGTAACATAACATATAAATTAGATTTTGATACAGATTACATGGATCTACCTGTTCGTATTCAACCTTACACAGGACATATTGAACCAAAACCTCTATATTCTACTAACTATCTATACTCTACACTATCAATTCAGCCAAATAAGTGGAATAATATGCAAGATTTGAAGAGTATAATACCACCGGAATAACATTATTTTTAAGATAATTTACTCCAATCAAACTCCAAAAAAACTTAAAAAAAACAAAAAACACATAACTTTTTGTTTCATATTGTTTATTATTATTTTTTTATCTTATGTTGTATTACTAGCCGTTATCTTAAATAAATCACCTTAAAAACTGACAAATGGCATAAATGAAATCAAAATAATTTATTTTTAATAAAATGCAAAACCCTCTATCTAATCATTTTCATACATAAACATTGAATATTTTTGAGAAGCAAACCCCTCTATCTATAATAAAGTCCCCAATAATGCAACATTGTCAAATCCAATTATATGTAAGATTCAGTAGTTGCTTTAAAAAATATTGTAGAATACCGAATTTTAATAACTCAAGTAATACGCGAAAAAACAGTTTTTTGGCTCTCCTGAAAAGTTGTTTTTTCTAAGATAGAGGGTTTTGAATATAGGCCCTCGATATGCTGATTTGGCAAGGGACGAAAATTAAAAAAAAAATTATAATTTTTTATTTAAAATACATAAATTAAAATTTTGAAGTTTTAAATAATATTAAAAATTTTATGTAAACAACTCAAATAATTGTTGTTTCAGAATTTTAAAAAATTTTAAATAATTTTTAGTAGATTTTGAGTTTTTTTCATATTTTATTCAATTGCAAATTTTATTTTCTATATTTCAAATGAAAAATAAAAATTTTAGTTTTTTGTTTCTAATTTTCACTATTTTTCCCTAAAAAGGAAAAATATATTTTCACAAAGTTTATGATGAAGGTCTATGAAACATTTGTCATAAATTTGTATGCAACTCTTCATCATATTTATGAAAACTTCATAAATATGATGAATAATTGATGACAAACTATTTATGAAACAATTTTATTTAGTTTCTTCATATTTTTATTATAAAGAAACTTTCTTGTTCTCAAGCCGTGTTTTTAAAACAAAATTAAAAAAAAAAAAAATAATTAAATTTCGCAAAACTTTTAAAACATTTATAAAATTTAAGCGTTTAAAATTTTTAAAATACCTTTTTGAATCGGAGGTGCTGTTTACAAAGAAACTCAGTTCACGCAATGCGCTAGCTAATTTTAAATATAATTGTGAATGTCAAACGCAAAAAGCATACATTTTTTAAAATTTAAGCCAACTCCTAATGAGTTTGTGAAGTTTATATCCCGTTATTAGTGAGCTGACATCAACTTGGTATACCTCAAACTGTATAAAATTACACCGTTTTTTACAAACTGTTCTTTTTTACAAACTGTTCTCAAAACTACACAAAAAAAATTATTGTCAAAAAATATCAATTAAACTTTTGTTTGATTTTAATTAAAAGTTCAATAATATGTAATGATTAAGTGCTTATTTTACTTCGACCTTTTTGTTGTAATTCAATAAATAAATATTCATGCTCGAGGTCAGAGTTTAATTTGGTGTCAGTTTCATTAACCCATAATGACAACAAAGAAAAAATTTAAAAAAACCACCAACATTTGAAAAAAAAAATCGCCAAATTGAAATAATACACTAAATAAATAAAAATTATCAAAATTACAACAGTTTTCGAGATATAGACGTTTTAAAATTTAATTTAGGTGAATTTTAAATTTTTAGCGATTTTTTAAATTTTAGCGATTTATTTAGATTTTAGCGATTTTTTCCAATTTTGTTGATTTGAATTTTATCGATTTTTCAAATTTTTTGTGTTTTTCTAAATTTTAGCTATTTTTGTTTTCCAATTTCTTCTAATTTTGGAGGTTTTAAATTTTCCAATTTTTTTCTCTTTCGGAAAGGCTTTTATTCAAAGTTTAACGATTTTTTCAAATTCGTTTTTTTTAATTTTCATATATTAGGAATTTTTTTTTTATTTATATATTTATTGGAATAATTTTCCTACTGATAGCAATTTTTACCAAGTTGGCTTTTTTCCATTTTGATGATTTTTTTTTTTTTTAATATTGGCGATTTTTTAAATTTTAGCGATTTTTTTATTTCAGCGATTTTTTCCCCGATTTTTGACGATTCAAAATATTTAATAGATATGATTAAAACTATAATTGAAATTAAATAGTAAAAAAATATTTTAATTGATAATACAATTTCTTTAATTAATATTTTAATTGAATCTACAAATATTTTAATTAAAACTCAGTTTTAGTTTTTTCTGTGCATTAAATTACGCAAAAACCCTAGAGAAAAATCTGCGAAAGTTTAAAAATTGTAAAATTTTGGTTTCACTTGTAAACCACCATAATACTTGTACCAAGTAGTGTTATGGAAATTCCTTCTGTACGGAAATGTATCTCCCAAGTCTAGTCAGTCCATTTTGTATTGGTTTGGATCTGAAAGTTAAAAACTATGAGCAAACTAAAACTAAATTAATGAAAAAACTCTTGTAAGTTTGATGTACTTTTTTTAATTATTCGATCAATTCTTTTGGTGAAGACGTTTCAACATGAAACTTTGCATGTCATAGCTTTTAAGTAAAGTCAACTTAACCCTGTACATCGTTTCTTTCAATTCATAAAACCTTGAGAAATAAGAGGAACATAAAGTCAGTTTCAGCAGGTGTTGAACATTTTTTAAGTAGCTCGAATATTTTTTGGATTCTCAAATTTGTAAATGCCCCAAATTTCGTTAAACCATATATTACCCAAAAAAAAAAATCATTAGAATTAATATTTCGACCTAAATTTAGTAGATTTTAAAATTGGTCGATTTATACCATTTCTATTCTGCATAACATGTATTAAATGTTGTCTATTTAAAGTTCGAAGGAGTTTGCAAAGGAGGTTTAAAAGAGGATAACAAACTTGTGAAATAATTAAAAATAAAAGTAATTGTGATGAAGTTTTGAGTAAATGTTCCTCTTTTTATGGAAATATAAGTGGTATTGGAATTGATGATTTTTTGCCGATTTCTTATTATCAAAATGACGATTGATGATCTTGACGATCTTTTCTAGAAGAATTGACGATTTTTCAATAAAATGAGTTGGCAGCACTGATCACTATTGTTGTTGCTGTTTGTATCTCTCGGTCATCATTATCAAGTTATCTTTTAAAAAGCGACAAATATATTTTTTTTTATAACAAAGATAAAAGTTTGCCGCACTCTAACTGCCACACACATTCTATACAATTTTGGCCTTTGATTAATAAATTGTATTTGTTTTTTTTTTTTTAGTTTTTTGCCATGGGAATTTATTCAATTTTGTAGTTAGAGAATTAATGTTGTGGAAAAAATCTAGTTTATAAAACCCAAAAATAAACAAAAAAAAATCAATATATAATCTTCTTAAATGCTATTAATAACCATAAAAATGTAGTCCAAAAGTGTAGGTAGTAAGTAGGAAATGTTTATGATTATAGATTTTGAAAACTGTTAAATTATTTTATTTCTTTGTGAAATAAATAAAAATTAAAAAGATTTTTTTGGTTTAACAGTTAGATATTAGTTATTTGGGTGTAAAAGTAATAAATAAGGAGTGTTCCCTAATGTGTCCTGTTCCACAAAGTGGACCATTGCTCTTCTTTCTTTGTGTTGTTGCATAAATATGTCAAAACTCTCAAAAGTTTTGACGTGAATGTACACATTTTTCCTGGTTTTATTGTTTTGTTGCAAAAAAAACGGACAGGACCATAAGATGTAAATTTTCGTTTACATAAAAAGTGAATAACAGGCAAGTTTTAAAGAATTTCCCAATCTAATGTGTTTTTATATTAGTTGCCACAAGAAAATGAACTATAGCGAAAAAAAAAAAAATTGCCGAAATAGTTAGCCTATAAGCTGAGATGTATTTGGTGTTAGAATAATCCAATTAGTTTGTTTTATATAGCCCAAAAACCAGATGTATGGCCACATTAGCGAACATTTCCTTAACAGTTTAATTTAATTTTAATAATAATAATAAATTCCTTTTAATTGCAAAATTAACCCCCACTGCTGCGTAAGACGTATATATACGTTTTTTCCAAACTCTATCCTATTGCATAAGACGTATATATACGTCCAAATTACATATGTGCAGCATCTTCGACGCAGCCCGTGAAGGTTTTCTTAGTAATCTACGCAGTTAAGTCGTTAAAGGTCAAAAAGCCAATTTTTATTTTTTTTTTTTAAATTTAAGCAGAAGAGAAACAATAATTTTAAATTTTAATTTACTTCTTGTTTTTAAATATTTGGTTATCAACATAAAAATTATTTAGTTGACCTCAAAGTACCAACCCCGTTACAGGTCAACCGATACCCACTTCACTTCAACAATCTTTAGTTTACGCAGTGTTAGTCCCGGTTCACACATGGCAATTTTACTTGCGCAATTTTTCTTCAATTCTCCTTTGAAATTTCTTTTGTGTTCACACAGGAAAAGTTTGTTTCAGCAATTTTTGTATATCAACCTGAAGTGTTGAAAATTGTGGATGACAAAACAAAACGGAATTGGAGTACGGGTAAGTCTGTACACCCTTCCATTCTCTTTTCCTCCCTCTTCTATAAACTCAAGAATTGCGCAAGTAAAATTGCCGTATGTGAACCGGGACTTATGCTTTTTTTGTTTTTTTTTTTCTTTTTTATTAAAACGCACACTCAAAAAATATAACTTCTATGAATACACAATCGGGCTATAACTTTTAATGTTTTTTTTTACAAATATCAACTTCCTATCCATAAAGTCCATTAAAAAACTATATTAGGAAACATAATATTATTTTTTTTTGTTCTATTAAACTAAAAATCAATCAAAAAATATTTAGCTAAAATTTCAAACGAATTATACTCAAACACTCAGTATTGATCTTAAAGGACACAAAGTTGAACGGTTTTCGTGTAGCAAAATTATTATAACGTTATTTCGCGATAAGATCATCAACTTCTGCAACTTTAATAGTTAAAACGTAAAAAATGCACTTTTAGACAACGACAACGCCATGTTAAAGTGACATCAAAATTTTGACTAAGAAACGGCGACCACCTTGGGGCCTATCCTTTGTGTCATTTAGAACAGGTCGCATTTCAAATTTTTCTGTACCGACATTTTAAGGGTAATGTGTTGTTCAGTTTTTGCTTTTTTTTTAAAGGTACCTCATAGTTTTTAAATTATTTCGGTTTGGTTTTTTAAGTGTTGCTATATTTAGTTAAACAGATTTTGAATCGTTTACGGTATTTTAGGGGTTTTCGCCTGCTAACTCTGATCACAATATTTTAAATAGTTTCTTTTTTTCTTAAACGTGCTCCAAAGTTTTTTTTTATTTTCAATAACAATTTTGTTTATTTACCTTTAAACACTTGAATAATTGTTACAAACCCCTTATGATTATGATAAGCATCTTGTGAATGACAATAACAACCACTTTATTTAAAATATTTCGAAAAAAAAAAGTTAAAGTATGCAAACGACATAGCAATCAATAAAAAAATTTCACATACGAAACAAAAAAAGTACTTGAAATTAATGTACAGGGGTTCAAAAAAACTAACAAATGATTTTGTTAAATCGTATCATATTTATTTGTTTAAAAAATTTTTTTTAATTCGCACAATTTAGATAAATAACAACTTCCTAATCAATCAATTAATTATGTAACTGATTCAATCAAAAAAATTATCAATATTACAAATGAAGACTAATAACATATGAACATTTTGAGAGAGAGAAAAGAGAATAACAATGGTTTAGAACCATTATGTATTGATTCATGATCTGAACTGATCATAATTCGGGATCATGATATTTTCTATAGGATCATATTTATTATAGGCGAGGTAAAATATTGGTCAATTTTCGCTCATTTTAAAATCACTATTTATATTAATTAAATTGAATTTGGAAAAGCCAGAAATTTTAACGTTTTAATAAATTTTTTTGGCAAAAGTGCACTTTACCGGGCACGCGTCGAAAGAAAAGTATAAAAATATGACCCCCTCTGGATTATAAAAAAAAAATTGGTGGCGTCGGGGCACCTTAGGCCATACATACATGAGTACTTAAATGAAGGGAAATTTTATCACGATTTCAAAAATGTTTAATTTTTGGAGATCCATTAAGAGTGGCTCAAGCTAGAGCCATTTTAGTAAATTTTTGTCACTTTAATGGGGACGAACAATGTTTAGCTTTTTTAAGTGCAATAATTCTGCTCAAATGAGAGGAAGTTATACAAAGAGCAGCGAAAATTGTAAAATTTTTGTATTAGCAAAAATGCTGCTCAAATAAAAGGATATAACGAAAATAGTCTAAAATACAGTACTTTTGAGACAATGTAAGACATATTATTATTTTAAAAAGTTGTGGTTAAATATGTTTGTTGTATTCCTTTAAGAAATATGAAAAGCGCTGCAGGGACAACATTTTTTTGGAATTTAAAGTACTCTACTTTACTTTTTTTATTTTAGCATTTTCCGGCTCACCCTAAAAGATATAAAATTTTCTTAAATGGCTCTATTACTTTATTTTATACTATTTTTGTAATTTCCCTTCATTTGAGCACCACTTTTACATATAAAAAATGTTTAAAACTTTTTTTTATTTTATGCAATAATCGGGCTTGAGGTCAGGTGGTGTCTTCGAGTATTGCATAAAGTCATAAATTTTAAATTTCGAAAAATGTTTCTTAATTTACACTTTTTCTATTTATAAAAAAAAAAAAAACGGTCAGATACATTTTATAGATCCAGAAAGTTCCAATGTGTAACTCGGATTAGTTTTGGAGAAAATATTTGTTGAATATGGTACATCTCAAATATTCAAAAATTTGTAAGTTGGGTATGAATCATACAATCTAATATTTCTAATACGCATTGTAGATCTAACAAACAAGTATTAGAATATTTGAGATAGACAATATTCAACGAATATTTTCTCTAAAACGAATCCGAGTTACACGATAAAACTTTCTGGATCGATAGAAACAATCTGAACTTTTTTTCATAATTACAAAAAATTTTAAAAAATGTTGGCCGATTTTTAGAAAAATTGTGCTATCTATCAAATATCAAACTGCATGAAATTAAAAAAAAAAAAAAACAAAATATATATACATATATATATAATTATATCGGCCATTCCACGGCCATTCCACCAACATCTGACGTTGGGTCTTCCGATTAAAATTATATTTTGCACGCACAAACTCTATGGAGCCACTTTAATATTGCCGTTTTTATTTTCCGAAATTCGAGAAAACCATGGTTATTAGGTTCAAGTTATTAAGTTCAAGCATTCGTAATATAATATCGGATCATTGCCATCTATAATGCATAAACTGAGAAATAAAATTTTTTTCCAGCGTCAAAAAGAAAAGCATTTCTTATGTAATTTATTTTTAAAATGTAATTTTTTAAAGTTTGGCCACCCTCTATTTAAAAAAACAATTCATATTTACAAAATATGTAATTTTTGCTTTAACTATTTTTAATGATATTTTGAAAAAAACAGCTTATAGCATTTTTACATACACATTTTACATATACATTTTACATACACAAGTTAGTAAAGTCAGCAAAATTTTAGTCAGGAGGGAGCTTGCAAAAAAATTGCTAATGTCAACAAAATCAAACAAAATTAGTAGATTCAGCAAAAGTTTTGCTAACACTTAGTACATTATAAATTAAAAAACCATTGCTAAAAAGTAATAAAATGTTTGCTGAATATTAGTAGACTGAAAAAAACTCAAAAAATTTGTAGAAAAATTATACTTTAGTTAATTTATTTGCTGAAAATCATAAAACATATTTTTGTGATTTTGTTTAAAATAATTTACAATACGTTACAAAATATAAAAATGTTCATACTCCCAAATTGACGATATGAATTAATGTAATATCTAAATGATGCTATCTTTCAAAGGAACACAAATGCCGCAGAGAATTATAGAAACGAAACAGAAAACTAACAAAATATAACATATACAACCCTTTTTGAAATAAGAAAAAGGAAACAGAAAAATCTACCTAAAATGTATGTCTTTGTCTTTCGCTTTAGTCTGTCTACTTATTGCATATTTGTTTGCAATTTGACCACACAAGATTATTAATATATATAAACATTTAGTTTACAAATACACATTTAATCTTTATTAAATTTAAATATTTTATTTTGTCTTTTATTTAATTAATAGATTAAGTTGTTTTAATCCACAATTTAGTTTTATGTGTGAAAAACAGATACAAAAATCTTCCATGGTTGATTTTTTTATATTATCTTACTTTCAAAAGGTTTTTCCCTATCTTTTTTCCTTAATATCAACAATTTTTTTAGCAAAATAAACAATTTTTTTAGCAAAATAAATTAGTAAAACGTTGGTAAAATATTAGTAAGACATTAGTTCAAAACAGTTAAGTGCTGAATAAGTATAACTGAAATTTTAGAATAAAACATAATTTTAGCAAAAAATTTGCTGAAAAACAGTATACCTTATTTAGAAGATGTTTTGCTAACTTTTCTACAAACTTATTTTTTTGAGTGTAGAAAACATAACAATTTGATATTTTTTATTTTTCAGATTTTATTATTTAATTTAAAAATGTAGTATTAAATGTATCTCTTTTAAAAATTATACATTTAGTTTTCAAGGTTTTTCTGTACGTGGCATATAAAAGAATTTACTAAAATATTTTTTTTTAAAAAAATAAATTTTTAGCCCACGTTGACTATCGAATATCAGATTTTTATAGAAAGTAGTTGGGCTAAATTTTTTTTTTTTAATACAAAAGATTTTAGAAGATTTATTTCTCTTTCACGTAGAGAAAAAATCTTAAAATTAAATATACAGTTTTTAAAAGAGAGACATTTAAACGGAGACTTAATACTATATTTTTAAATTTAAAATTAATCTTTTTAATTTTGAAAAATAAAAAAACGATAAATTGTTGACTTTCCGATGGAAACATGATGCAAGCTTTTTTTCCAATAATTCAATAGATAAAGTAAGTTTTAAAGTAAAAATCCAATATGCATCTTCTTTTCAAATCGAGAGTGGTTAATTTTGTAAAAAGTGCATTTAAAAGACAAAACGCATAAAAAAGTGCATTATTTCTTAACGCTCAAAAAAGAAAAATGATTCCGCATAAAATATGAGGCAAGTCTACCATTCCAATGCAATAATGGTGATGATGGGATGAATTTTAAAGAAAATAAGAATATTCAAACTTACACTTAGAATACTATGTAGGTAAAGACCACTGCAAATGTAGTTAAAAACAAATGAAATTTCACTTAAAGAAAGTACGACTTACATTTCAGTAAATTCAACTAACATTGTCATTTGTTTTTTAATGTTTAAAAAATAAACCACGATTGTAGTAAAAATGAACCACGTTAGTAAAAAATAAACAAACATTTACTTTTTTCAGGGACCGAAAATAACAGTTATTTTCAAATTTTTAAACAAAAAAAGCAACTAGAAGTAAATGTCAGAAAACTGTTTCAAGTTAGTAAAATTAAATTCTGATGTTTAAAATATATGTACTTGATATTGGCATTGATATTGGCTCGAAAAAATAAAAATATAACTTTTATTTTTGTTAAAAAAAAAATAAAAACCAAAAAATTACGTTTATACTTGCTCGAAAAAATAAAAATCAAAAAATTACTTTCATTGTTCCTCGAATAAATAAAAATCAAAAATTAACTTTTATTTTTGCCCGAAAAAATAAAAATCAAAAAATAACTTTTATTTTTGCCCGAAAAAATAAAACTCAAAAAATAACTTATTTTTGCTCGAAAAAATAAAAATCAAAAAATATCTATTATCATCTGACTTTTATTAAAAAAGGAATAATTATTACGGTCCCTGTTTTTTTTTATTTTTTTAAATAACAAAAAACAACTGTAAAAAATTTATGTAAAATCATAAAACAGTCATTTGATGTGGTTTGTTTTTTTTTAAATGAACTACAAGGATAGTAAAAAATTTTATTTGTTCTACAAATTACTGTCATTTACATTCAAATTAAGAAACTGTATTACAACCGAAACAACTACATATTTTTAAAACAGAAGTACCCTGAGTGTACACACTTTCTCAATTTTCAATAAAACTAAATCGGGCATAAAACCGTAGATTTTTCGAAATTTTAAAAACTAGAAACTTCAATCTTTAAGTGACTCCAGGAAGTTTTTTGAAAGCTAAATTTAATTGAAATCGGAAGACCCCAGGTCAAAAAATGCCCTTTTTGGCGGGTCTTCTTTGGTATGGCCGATATGCTAACTGTATATTTTGTCCAATTTTTATTTGAGCCACTGTTCAAAAATATATTGACAGAGAAAGAAGCAGTAACAAATTGTGTACTACTTCAGCACAAAAAAAAAACTCTTTCATTATATGAAGTAGAAATTTTTTGTGATATTTTTTTTTTTTACAAAATCATCAGGTTAATGAAATGTATGTATGTACGAACGGATGAGTACTATAGTACTTTACCTAGATTTATTATTAATAACGGCAGTCAAGATTCAAATACATAATTTAAAAAATTTATAAAAAAAAGCCAGCAGAAGCTAAGATGAAAATATAAAACAAATCATTGAATGGACTACGAGATGATACTTAAGGAAAAAAATATATATATATATTTACAAATGTGGATGCATGATGAGGTAGAAATTTTTAATAATACTTAATAATTTTATTTTAATGGAAATTTTTTATGTTTTATAAAAAAGATTTTTTTAAAATTTGCAAAAAAAAAAAAAAGTTTAAAGATTTTTTTTTTTTAAATAAATATGTCCTCACGTTTTAAGTTAGACTTTATAACTTTAACACACGTTTCTTAGTTAAATTCTTTATGACAAACATATTTTTTGTTTAAATAAACAATAGTCGATTCCATACTATGTAACTTAACTTAACTTCCTAAATATATGTTTAAAAACTTTTATATCCTGTAATTTTCTATAAAAAAAAAATCAATAGTTTTTTTTTTTTTTGCTTTAGATGGCAATATTGTTGCTTTAGAATATTATAGAAGAAGTATACAAGAAAAAAAATGCAAAACTCCCATAAATGCAGGCATATTTAACAATATTAATATTCATGACCAAGCGAAAGTAAGCGACTTTGTCTCGATCGTGTTTATAAGATACACTTTAAAAAAAAAAAAATTTTAAGTTAAATACCTTACTACCGCTTTCATACACATGCCACACAATGTATTTGTATTTGTATATTTATAAGTTTGAAGTAGTAACAGATATGGTTAAAGTTAAAAGTTCTTTTGTTAAATAAAAAAATAAAAAAAACCAAAATGCTGAAGAATTTAAAGGCGGCTTTTTTTTAAAAAAAATGCATATTTTATTTATGTTTTTTGTTTTTTTTCTGTTAACATTATTGATTTTTAGATGATGTTTTACAACTGTTGTTCTTATGTACAGAATATTAAATCGTTTGTAATCGTACATGAGTATTAGAGTACCCATAAGTGCAAAGTTGTTTTTTCTTGCTTCCCGCGCATTTTATGATAGATTGGGTGTAAAAAATAAGATCTTCGAAAAAACTATTAGCTGATGTATAGCAAACAAAAATATCGTCTAACGAAAATTAATAAGAGCGGTAAAAAAAAAAAATCCAAAATTTTGATTTCGACCGCGAAAAACATCACGATTTTTCATATGTAGGTAAAAAGTACCCAGCAAAAAATTTTCAAAAAGGTAAGCGGGTTTGTAATCAAGCATATTGGGCAGAACGCATTCCTTACTAGATTACCTACTCGATTCTTTTAACAGGGCGTGAGACTAAAATAATTGATTCTTTAGAATTGATTATTTTTTTTACCGAAGAACTATTTACTTTATATTTGTAAGAACTACATACATTTTTTAATAAAGAAATAGTTCCATTGTAAAACTACGAAGTACTTACACAAAAAAAAAAAATATTTTCCCTAGAAAAAAATACGAAAATAGGAAGTATAAATTAGCGCTTTCCTAATTTATACCTATCCACAGTTTAACAAAATTTAGGCAACATGCAATTTCGGTTTTTAGTATTATTTTCCAGCAAATAAAAATTTGTTTCAACAAAAATATATAAGATAAATTCTTTAAAATTGTGTAACTTCTTTTTTCAAAGTGGGGAACTATTTCCAATAACGTCCTTTTATTAAGAAAAAGTATATGATTACTTCTTGAGTTCGAAAACTTATACATATAAGTACATTGTTATTTTCTTTTAAGTAAATAATTACTTTGTTATTGAGTTCATGCTTTCTGGTTTAAATTTAAAGAATTGATTACAATTGATTTGATTACAATACTACTTGAACTTGGTGGAACGTTGGAATGTGTTTGGTATTGCAGTTACTAAATTTGGCAATGAGATATGTAAGCAAGTGTGGGCATCACCTTCTTTTTGGAATGTGTAATTTTTTCCTGGGTATGTATGAGAAAAATAATTTTTGTTTTATTTTCCATAATCAGACTTGGGCGAAGTCAATTACATTTCAAAATAGTTCACTTGTGAAATTTTTCTATATCATTAAAAATTTCAGACCTACACTCACACTTGTGGGCTTAAACGCTTCCTTGAAAAATTTAAAATTTTGACACTACCAGACATGGGACATAATTCCAATATCTGTGTATTTAATTACAGGCCAATTACTTTTTTATGTTCAATTACATGTAATTGGGTGTGGTTGAGTAATTTCCCTGTAAATAAATACCCAGATGTTTTTGCTAATCCCCATGTTTGGTATTAAATATTTTACAAATTTTCCAAGGAAGCGATTAAGGTCACAAGTGTGAGTGTATGTCTGATATTATTAATGATATAGAAAATTTTCACAAGTGACCGATTTTGAAATATAATTGACGTCGCCCAAGTCTGTCCATAATAACACTAATAACACTTTTTAACAAAACCCGTTTATGTATTTAAAAACCTGTAGAACAATAAAGATATCAACCATATTTAGTTAATTTTTGAGGTCAAAATTCAAAATCTCATGGCCTGTTTACGCGATAGAAAAAAAGTTTTTTCGCACATCTTATTTTTTACACCCAACCTATCATAAAATGCGCGGGGAGCGAGTAAAAACAACTTTGCAATTTTCATATATTTCATGGGTACTCTAATGAGTAATAATGGCGATGAAAACAAAAGGATTAAAATATTTAAAATATTTTCAGTTAAGGATTTTTTTTTAATGAATGAAATTTTTTTATTCATGCAGCGAACTTCCGCTTTAGTAAAGTTTGCAGAATAAAAAAAAAAAACAAGAATTGAAACTTTAAAAAATAAATATCCTTGAGGTATTTTATGATATGAGAAGGAGATCGATTATGAGAATTCTTTGCATGATATTAATGAATTTTTGCATTAGATCTATGATATGCCACTGGAACTCACACATTGAAACTTTTTATTAATTTAATGCGGTTTTTCATAAAATTTAATGAAAAATTTCATTTTATATAATTTAAAATTCATACAACTAATGATAAAGCATTTCATAAAGCTTACTTCATATTATGAAGAAAACTTCATCCGTTAAATGAACAAATGTATATAAAACTTGTCCAAGAAATTCTCTCTGTGCAGTAAGTATGATAATCAGGGCAGCGACTTTCATGCGAATGCAGAAAAAATTACTGTCAATAAAAATGTTAATAAAACTTTTATTTGATTTCAAACTCTCTTTCAATTAAACGTTTAATAAAGTCCATTAAATGTTTAATTGAAAATGAATGTGGTGTACACAAAATTTCAAGTTTTTATAACCCACAATGACAACAAATTGAAAAAATTGCAACATAAAAAAAAAATCACCAAGATTAAAAAAAAACGATTAAATTGAAAAAAAAATCGTTAATATTTGAACGATTGAATTGAAAAGAAAAATCAAAAAATTTTAAAAAGTCAATTCTCTCATGTCATAAATAAGATTTTTAAATATCGAGAAATTTTATGTGCATATTTTTTGGTTTTCAGTGCATATTTTTCAGTTTTTAGTTAATATTTCCATATTTAAAGAGCATATTTCACAATTTTGATTGGATATTTTAAGCTCATATTTCCGATTTTTTAGTGCAATTAACTCGCTGCTCTGATGATAACAAAAAACGTTTGCTTGACTATAGTTTACAATAAAAATATTTGCAAAATCCGTAGCTAGTCGAATTTGAAAATTAAAGAAAATTAAAAAGGGAAAAGTGATTACCTTAGAGGCCTGGTCAAACCGCTAAAACGACGGAGACATCCGCTTGGAGAGGAGTTTTGAAAATTTCTTTGTCGCTAAATTGTTGAACTTGAAATTTGGAATGTGGGTTCATAATCCCGCGTGGACATCCAGTTAGACGAAATTTTAGGAAATTTAAACGAGAAGGAATATGTAGAAAAAATTAACCACTCGGCGACCTGGCCAAACCGCTAAAGCAAGAAACTTTAAATTGTTTCATAATACTGCTCAGAATAAACTTAAATAAGTTTTATAGAAATACGTTTGGAGAGGGGCAAAAAGGGGCAACGGTACCACCTTGGCAGCCTAACCAAGGAAGAACTTTGGAAATTGTAACGTCCTTCCGCAACCGCTAAAACGAGAAACTTGAAATTTGTTATGTGGATTCGTAATCTCGGGTAGACAGTTGGAGAGGAGTTCCAGAAATTTCAACTGCAAGGGAGAAAAAGTGGAAAAGTCATCCCCTCGGCGGCCTCGCCAAATAGCTGAAGTGAGTAACTTAAAATTTGGAATTAGGGTTGCTAATGCCGTGTAGTTATTTTTGGAAATTGCCAAAGGGCGTGTCATGACTGCAAAAAGTCTCCCTACACTTAGGAAATTATGTTGGTAAAGACGACAGCAATTGCAGTCAAAAACAAATGAAATTTCATTTAATAAAAGGACGACTTACATTTCATTAAATTCAACTAACATTGTCATTTGTTTTTTAATGTTCAAAAAATGACTAACAATTGTAGTAAAAATGAACCACATGGTAGTAAAAAATAAACCAACATTTTTTTTTTTATTTTTTTAAATAACAAAAAACAACTGTAAAAAATGAATGTAAAATCGTAAAACAGTCATTTGATGTGAGTTGTTTTTTTAAATGAACTACAAGGTTAGTTAAAAATTTTATTTGTTCTACAAATGACTTACATTTACATTAAAAATAATGAAACTGTATTACAACCCAAACAACTACATATTTTTAAAGCAGAAGTTCCCTGAGTGTACCTAAAGCGAGGAACTTAAAATTTGATACATGGGTCATGAATACTGCGTTGACATCCGCTTGGACCGTATTTTTTCAAAATTAGAGAGGGACATAAAGAGGAAAATTCTTCCGCTTAACGGCCTGGCTTAGCCGCTATATCCAAAAATTTCATCTGATGCGGTTTAAATTTGCCTCATGCGAAAAATCAAAACTTTGAATTTCAAAATCGAATAACTTGACGATATTTTAGAATAGAGGTGGGCACGTAAAAGACTTGAATGGTCAAATTTGGAATTTCACAATGTTACGGAGGGCGGCATTATATTCAACTAAA
The DNA here is from genome assembly GCA_021234595.1 of Delia radicum. NCBI lineage: Eukaryota > Metazoa > Arthropoda > Insecta > Diptera > Anthomyiidae > Delia > Delia radicum. Next base: position 277,700,159 of record CM037851.1, on the reverse strand, counting down.
AAACAAAAATCCACTCTAAAAAGCGGTGAACATTTCTTTAAAAGAAATTTTAAGCAAAAAAAAAACTTTTAACGTATTAACTTTGTCAATTGTGGGTCAGTTTTTTTTGGAGAATTACATCAACCGCTTTTATATTTGTATGGATTATAAATTCCACATAAAATTACCATACCGGAAAACATTCAAGCGAGTTTATAAGATCCCGTTAGTATCTTGAAAATTTAATTTTTGGGATTTGTCCTTTTACTTAAAAAATTCGACACATAAAATCTGTATTAATACTCGACACTAGAGAACTTGCAAGCAACAGGGAAAATTTTGAACCAAGTTTGTTTGACTGAAAATTTTTGATTTCTACTAACAAAGTTTTATTAGAAGTCTATGGAAAATAAGAGATTTTTAACATAGAACGACTGTTTGCTTTTAATAAAATAAATTCCAAAAATCAAACTTTTGGATTACACACACAAAACAAAAATCATTGCCAAGTAATTAGGAGCATTTCAACTAATACAGTTTATTTGCATTTTACCAAGTTTTTTCTTGCTTCTACTTAATGTTTGGATAATTTATTTGAAAAAACTTTATCAGCTGAAATTTTCATATCGTGGATTATAAACGATCTGTACCGATTTTCACGAGTGATTTCCGATTGTGTTTGGTGTTTGAGAGTAAGTAATAAAAAATAATTAGTCATTTAACTGTTTCTGAAGAGCTAGCACGCAGAGCGGTAAAAAAATAAAATGATTACATTATATGTCTAAAATTTTAACAACATAAAATTATTATCTGTAGAATATTATATGAAATAAATTATATTCATATAATTGCTTTTATTTATCATAAAATTACTTTTAAAAGTAATAATGTAGACATGAAATATGATTTTACTGTAACCCATGAAATCAAATCTTTTTATAAGCGCTAAAATTCGCGCTTACTTTGCCCCAAAGTAATGCTTCCAAGTGGGAATTCGCCATATAAAAATCATGGCATATGTAAGCAGGTTTGTAAGGGATTCTTTTTGGCTTACTCCCTTACAAACCTGCTTGCATGTAAGCAGCGTTTTTACTGGGATGTTATAAAATATAGAGCTTGTGTTTTATAAAAAAAAAAATCTAAAAATGTTGAGATATTTTTCAAATATTAGTGAATCTACTTAATGAATTTGGGAATTACTATATTTATGTAGTTTACATAAATATCATCAAACTTTTGGTAAAATTTAATGAAACAGCGCATCATAATGGGATAATTACTTGTGAAAAAGAGATAACAATAGGATTAAAAAGAGGAAGCATTCTGAATGAAAAATAAATTTTCCATAGGTATTATTTAACTCTGTCTCTTCTGAAACAATATACAGTGCACTCGCGATAATGTGAACACTGCATTACGTGAACACCGCTTAATGTGAACTCATTTTATTTTACATTAACTACTCTAAAAGGTGAACAAAGTACGAAAGCCCTATAATGTGAACAGAAAAAAAAGTCAATGTGTTAGTTGGAAATGCGTAAATACGTTAAGAATTAAATTTTTTCTAAGTTTTGGGATTCCCCTATTTTAACTGTTTCACTGCATTAAGGACAGAAGATACATAGAAACTATTTTAGTTGCTATTTTTACTTATTGCTGAAAGGTTGTTTTTTCGTATTTAAATATGTAGTATTTTTACATAAATCTTCATACAAATGTATGTAAATAATTTTCTTAATAAATCATTTACTTCTTTTATTCTAATAAAATATCAATTATTATTTTTATACGTATAATTGGTCTAAACTTATGGCATTATTGATACATTTTGCATTAAATTTTTGGCATTCGGAAAGGTGAACAGCTCACAAACGTGAACATTCCCGGTTTTAATTAGTTCACATTATCGCGTGTGCACTGTATTGTGAATGCTCTGCTTGAAACACTCTACTTAGCCACACTCATCGATGTTTCGACCGTAGCTCAAATCGCTAAGAGGTGATGTAACAAGTCATAGCCTGATGTATGCCTGTGGGTTTGAAACTCACTACGACACAAAGTAAAGTTTTTCATATAGAGCAATTTAACAATTTAAAATACTTTGTTCAATTGACACATAAATTAACCACTGACGAGTCCTTGGAAGGGACGAAACTGCGACAGTCTGGCATATCCATTGTGTCCGTTAAATTTTTCAATAAAGATGTTTCTTCTTCCTGTAAAATTGTAATAAAATTAATTACGATTGTTATTATATGACCGTTACAAACACTAAAACCATTTTTATATTTTTTTTTTTGTATTATTTGATAAAAAAAATTGTTTCATCAATTTTTTTATTTTTAAAACGTCCGATGTCTGAAATATTTACAGACATAGAGCAAAGTGTATGAAGTTTACATAAAAGTTTAAGCAGTTTATATAAATATCATCAAACTTTTCGAAAAATTGATTGACACAAGTTTTTTTTTTTTTCTTTATTTGATAAAAAAAATTTTTCATCAAATTTTTTATTTTTAAAATGTCCGATGTCTGAAATATTTACAGACATAGAGCAAAATATTTTTTGTGTAATTTACTGGATTATATTTGTCTATATTTTCATAAATCTAATAAAGCTTTTCTTTAAGTGTAGCATGAATAAAGTTTAAATGTGTCCAAATGTTTTGCCAAATTTATTTGGCCAATGTCTGTCATAGAAGTTTTTAGGCCCCTTCTACTAGATTACAAAAACATTTAACGTTACGTTCTTTAAACCCTTTTCACATATAATATTGTGGTAATCTTTCAAATTATTTTCTTCCCCGAGGTGACCTGCTTTGGGGCCTTTGGGGTACGTGGTAAAAATTTAAGTTAAAAATTATTTTGGCTATGGCTGTGTTAAAATTAATAACAACATGCCCAGTAAAAAATGGCTAAATCATTTTCAAAACATTTTAAATCTACCCCACTGTGAGGTATTTATGCAAATTTTCTTTTGTAATAAACTTCTTCTTTTTCATTTTCAAAAACAAAAAAAAAAATGCATTCATAGTCTACAGTAGTAGAAGAAAAAGACGGTTAAAAAATATTTATTATTTCACATGAATTTTGTAGATTTACAAATAATTTAATACCTGTCCAACCAATCAACTTGAACATCCATCAATAAATGGTCTTTCATCACCACCTTGAGTCATGCATACAATAAAAACCGAATATATTATAAAATGTATGGATTTTTTTTTTTTTTGTTTTTAAAATAAGCAAAAAAAAAAAAAATCTTCAAAATGCATAATACACCAAAAAAAGAAAAAAAAAGAGCTTCTTGTGGCGTTACATATGGTAAAATATAGTTTTTAGACAAGAGATTCAAACTCTGTTTAAACCTCCCTCTTTAGCTCCTTAAAGCCGAAATACTCCACCCAGGCAGACGATTTTTTATATTCCTCCTCTACGAAGTATGTAACTGCCAATGTGGTATGGCCGTCTATGCAGCTGTCCGTCCATATTTTAATTTTTTTTTGTTTCCATACTTTGCGCAGTATATCTGTACTGTTTCATGATGTAAGTCACGATTATTTGTTGTTGCAGAATTATAGAGTAGTCGTCCACTATAACCAATTTTTTTTTACGATTTTTTATTTTTTTTGTTAAGTTTTGTTGGCTGTTTGTTAAGTTTAGTTGTGTTTTTTTATTTCATTCTTTTGTATGCAGTGCGATTTCAATGAAACATTAAAAATATCTTTGGCAATAAATAATAATGATTTCATTTGGATATATAGATTTTTTTTATTTTCGATTTTAAACTTCTTTTCTATAAAGTAAAAAACAAAACATGCTTCTGCCTTTGATAAATACAATTTTTATAAAACCTTAAAGCTATAGGTTTTTCAAAAAAAAAAAATAGTGTAACCACAGACAACAACCTGTAACTAACAATTGTATCCTAGAGTGAGTAGGAATAGTACCCAGTCAGAAAAAGACTAACGGAACACCGATGGCAAGGCACTGTAGCAATGGGTGCAAGTGCTGGCAACAAGTGCTTTTGCAATTCCAATATGATAACATCATTAGACAAAAAGTCCGTCTGTTCAAAAAGTTTTGGACAAGCAATGGGGATAAAAAAATTTCAACGTTGGCAAAATGTTGGTAAAACCATGAACATATGTGGTCTAAAAATAGATTTTCCAAAATAAAATTTAAAAAAGTTCATTTATAACTTTTTTGGTTGCGCCGGTATTCTCCCATCCCTGCTATTTTTTACAATATTTTTTGCTTTAAATATATTTATTGAATTTGCTTTTTTTTTTTTGTTTTAACAGATAATTATATAGAAAAGTGAAAGATTTCACTATATTTTCATACATGAATGTGATAGAATTTGTTTGGTTTTATTGTATTCTATATACTTATATATAACTATACATGTAAGAATATATAATCTCATGAGCTATATCAAGTGTTTACGATAAAATAAAAAATATCAACTTACATATAACATAAGATATAACGATATATGATGATATACAACGCTATGTTTTCATAAAAATAAGTAAATACCCGAGTAAAAAAGTTTATATAAAATTATATATGATGAGATATTTTCTAATAAAGAACTGCATAATTCAACAACCCTTGGCCTCCAGATTGGCATCCGACAGCTCTAACCACTAAGCTAATGAGACAAAGAATAGTTGATAGCTTAAAATGTAAGTGAATAATAACTGCTGGGTATCAGTTGGCACTGGCATATGGTTTGCTGGAAATAACTTGACGAAGTTGGGAAAATAAAAAAAAAGTTGGTCTTAAAAAAGCTTTTCCAGAAACAAAAAAAAATCGATTTTATGTAGAAAAAATATTAGAAAGTATAAAAAATTACAAAAAAAACTGTATGCCTGAAACAGGGATCGAACTCGGAACCTTCCGATCACAAACTTTTTTTAAACAAAGCTTCATAATTTTTATGGCTAGACCTTTGAGCCGTTGGCAATTTCTGTTTGAATAGCACTGGGAAAATGCTTTTTGGAAACGCTGGTAAAGCACCTTAAACAAGTGTTCTGCCAGTAATTTAATTACAGCTCCTCGGTTAACCGCTGGTATTCCAGTTTTTGATTTTTTGTACAACTGGCAGTTTCTGACTGGGTAGTTGTAAGGAAAAAAGAAATATATTGAAAGAAAACACGTTTCTCTAAGGAATACACAATTTTCGTGGTAAAAGAGTTATTTGTAGTATCAATAGCCTTTCAATTTTTGTGTTTTTAGTTTTTTTTATTAAATATCTATAATATACATTTCATTCTTTAGTGTGTAGTAAAGGATACGTAGGTTGGCTTAGAAGTTTATGTAGACTTAAAATAGATTTGTAGACTTTTTCGCCAAACAAACTTTTGTAATTTTATTTTAACTCTTAACAATTTTTATAAATAAATTGATAGCCAGAAAATAAAATAAATTCATAATTTATATTAATCAAGGAAAATTAGTTTTTTAAATTTTTTTTTTCCAGATTTGAACTCAGATGCATCATATATTTAAATATTTTGTTCTATAAAAAGTGAAAATTAAAAATGTATAACTACCCGATGAAAAGTGTATATATATATACTCATATACTCATATACAACTTTATATATCATTTATCTAATTAGTTTATGAAAATTTGTTAATATGGCGTAATATATCATCATATATCATTGTATCGTATGTTATATATTAACAAATATTGTATATCTGATCATTGATCTATATATGACCATATATTCTACCATATAAAGGGTCCGCCATCTAACGTTTTTTTTTCAACTAGTGCTTATTTCGTGAATGGTAACACTTAGCTCATGTCTGATTTGACAGATAATTAGTTTTATCCTTCCGCTGAACGAATATGGTTGTGTATACGCTTGAACAACGCTGGGAAATATTGGACATTACTTTGAAAATCATGGTAATGTTGCAGAATGTGTGCCGATACACCCAAAACGAGTCACTGTTTGGTGCGGATTTTGGTCCAGAGGCATAATTGGGCCATTTTTCTTCGAAAATGAGCAAGGAGTAGCCGTTACAGACAATGGCGATTGTTATCGGGCCATGTTGAACGAATTTTTGTTCACAAAAATTGAAGAGGAGAAAATACAGCTGCACACAATCGATAATGTGCTTAAAAATTGGACCGATCGTGTAGGCTACTGCATGGACAGCCGAGGCAGCCATTTGAATGAAATTATTTTCCATTATTAACCGGAAGGATTGTACTTTCAAATAAAAAAAGAAATTTGAGAAAATATTCAGTAGTTTTTTTTAAAGCATTTTCAAAAAAAAAAAAAGTTGTTTGGCGGACCCTTTACATACTTACTAAAATTACTGTTATTTCTACTAATGAATCGAATATTCAATTTATACAGTCATCCTTGTCAGGTGTTGTTTAACATTTGTTTTTATTTAAAATAATTTCCAACCATTAGTTGACTATATTTTTATATATTTGATGGTATATTCGCAGTTTTTGTTGATTGCATTTTTTTTTTTTTAATTTCTTACATACGAAATAAATTTATGCTCCAGCGCTTTATAACTACACTCAAAAAAAATAAGTTAGTAGAAAAGTTAGTAAAACGTATTGTAAATCAGGTATACTATTTTTTAGCAAATTTTGTGCTAAAATTATGTTTTAAACTAAAATTTTAGTTATACTTATTCAGCACTTAACTGTTTTGAACTAATGTTTTACTAATATTTTACTAATGTTTTACTAATTTATTTTGCTAAAAAAAATTGTGCTGATTAGCGCATCATTTGAAATAAATATAAAATTATATATGACCATATATGATCATATGAAATATATATAAATATATATATGTCCATAACTGTATATAGTGCAATTAATCAAAATTATTCTATCAATTTTATATATAATTATATATGGCAAGACATATCACTATATATAAATATATATAGTGGGGAGCACTCGTGAGTTCAAGTAAGTACTTTTTACACCTAAAGATTCAGGCCGAAAAATATTTGACACCAGAACAAAGGTATACTTTTCTAGAGGTATAAGGTACGCTGAATCCAGATCTGGTCTCAGAAACACTTTCCGACAGCAGCCATTTGAACTATATTAACGGGGAAAGTGTCGTTTTTGATCAAAATGCCCCGATTTTTCACCTTAATATGTATATAGGTAACCCATTATAATTCATATTTATGTAAGGCTGACAGTAATGCGTAACTCATTACTTTTGCAACATTTCATTTAAAAAAACTTGGAATAATAATATAAAGGGTAATCTAAACTCGAAGGTTTGTACGTATAAACCTTTGAAAATATTATTACAATTTGCTAAAAAAAAAACAAATGTAACGAAATGAACGATTGAACGATTGAACGAAAATATCGAATATTGGTGAATGATTCATATCGTTCAATTGAGTGAACTAGTTCGTTCATGAACGACACAACTCTAATTATACAAAATTCCTCATTTTAGTTGGTCCAGCTAAAATGTTGTGACTTTTATGTAATTATTTTAAATAGGAGTATTTTATATATTATTTTCTTTGACTTTTAAGTCCACCTTCGTATAAAAGTATTTTATAAGTGAAGTAACCATATTAGCATGTTTTTTTTAGAATTTAAAAGAATGAATAAAATAAAAAAATGTAAGAATTGTAACGAGGTGTGTTTATAAGATAAATTTACATAAATTATATTGCAAAAAAAAAAAAAAAAAAAAAAATAGTTTAAATAGTGTTTACACAATTTATTACTAAACAATGACTTAATAAATTTACATAATTTACATTCATAAACAATTACAGTAAAACTGAAGATATATTGTTAACAATAAATATGTTAAACATATTTAAAATATTTTTATTGCAAATAACAAACTTAAACCATCATTTATAATATTTATTTTGAAATCCTTTTCTTTCAAAATGGATGCGAATGTTAAAAAAGAAAGAAATTAAAAAAAATCTTTTAATTAAATTTAAAATTATTTGCACGTTTTGTTCCAATTAACAAATTTTAAACATTACACAAGATAATTTCTTTCCGATTTGTAATTCGGTTGTAAGTTTTTTTTTGTAACATTTTCAACTGTAAGAATGCAAAAATTATGTTCTGTTTTCTTAATGTTTTAAACTCTTTTATGTTAAGTTTTTGTTAAAAGTCTGGCATAATTAGCTGTTGTTGAAAATGTTGTTTGTTTGTTTGTTTTCTTTCTTTAATGAAGACTTCATTTCAGTTTCTTGTAAATTGAAATTGTGTTCTGTTCGTTTGCGAGTGTGTGTGGTGTGTGTTGGCTATAAAGAGTTTAACTTAATTATACAAAACATTTTTAACATTTTGTTGTTAAATTACAAAAAAAAAAGAACAGGCTGGGGGTTTCTTTTTCTTCTTCAGCTGCTCCTTGTACTGTATTTCAATTGTAATTAAATCAATTTTAACCAGATCATTAACATGACTTGTTTTCATCTGTTTTTTTGTTTTTCGATAATAAAAAACAAAAAGGAAATAAACATTTACAGTTTAATGGTTTGAAAAAATTAATTGAAAGGAGACAAAAAATTAATTGAATAAAATTTTATTTTCTTATATTTTCACGTTCATTAAGTGAATTTATAATAAAAAAAAAAAACAATTACACTCAAAAAAATAGGTTAGTAGAAAAGTTTGTAAACCATCTTGTAAATCAGGTATACTATTTTTCTGCAATTTTTTTGCTAAAATTGTGTTTTAAACTAAAATTTTAGTTATACTTATTCAGCACTTAACTGTTTTGAACTAATGTTTTACTAATATTTTACTAATGTTTTACTAATTTATGTTGCTAAAAAAAAGTGTACTGATTAGCACATCAATAGTGTGAACGACAACCAGATTGAAAGATATACGCAGAATGAATTAGATGTCGCGGCATGTCACGATGTAGTAGTGACGAGGAAAATTATACTAAAAAGTAGAGTCGAAGGCCCTCGATGCTAGCACTCGTTACAAATCTTGTATTATATAGTACTATTTATTATATTATATAATTCTAATAAAATAAAAAAAATATACTAAAAAGTACAACTCTAGTAAGACATATAAAAAAATCAACCATGGAAGATTTTTGTATCTGTTTTTCATTAATAAAACAAAATTGTCGATTAAAACAACTTAAATTTTGCGTCGTCACCGGCTTGTGAAAGTAATTGTCCATTAATTAAATAAAAGACAAAATTAAATATTTAAATTTAACAAAGATTAAATTTGTATTTGTAAATTAAATGATATTAATAATCTAGTGTGGTCAAATTGCAAACAAATATACAGCAGGTAGACAGACTAAAGCGAAAGACAAAGACATACATCAAAGGTAGATTTTTATGTTTCCTTTTTCTTATTGCAAAAAAGGGTATAAATCTCTGCGGCATTTGCTTTCATTTAAAAGATAGCATAATTTAGACAACCATTGATGTCATTAGTTGAAAGATAAATTTGTTTAAGTTATATATAATTATTTCTATTTTTTTTTTTAATATAAATTAATAAAATTTTTAAATATTAATTAATTCATGTTGTCAATTTGGGAGGTATGAACATTTTTATATTTTGTAACGCATTGAAAATTATTTTAAAAAAAATCACAAAAATATGTTTTATGATTTTCAGCAAATAAATTAACTAAAGTATAATTTTTCTACAAATTTTTTGAGCTTTTTTTTAGTCTACTAATATTTAGCAAAAATGTTATTAATTTTTAGCAAGGGTTTATTAATTTCTAATCCACTAAGTGTTAGCAAAATGTTTTCTGAATCTATTAATATTGGTGCTAAAAATCAGCTCGCTGATTATCATCAAGAAATTTTGCTGACATTAGCAATTTTTTTGCAAGCACCCTCCAGACTAAAATTTTGCTGACTCAGCTAAATTTTTTGCTGACTTTACTAACTTTTTTATTTGAGTGTAGAAGTGGATCACAAAAAATTAATTTTAACAACAAAGCATTGCAAAATGTTTGATTAAAATAATGAAAACTTTCTTTACAAAACTAATGAAAAGATTTCTAACATCAACGAAAATTTGTATGAATTTTAACTGAAGAAAAAGCGCCAACTTTTTAATGTCTATTTTATACAAATAAATGTGTGTTAAGATGGGCGTTGTATATTTTAATATTATGAAATTTTCAGAAAAACTCACTATTTGAAATAAGTATTCGGTTAATCGGTTATTATTATAGTTTGCTCTTTTTTTTTCCAAAATTTGCTAAAATTTCTCAAAAAATTTGTATCAAAACAATTTCTTAGTTTTTTTTATTAAAACTTGCACTTTCTGAATAAAATAATCGAGTAACCGGCTATTTAATATGCTTGATAATTACTCATTATAATCAAATTGTAAATAATCAATTAACGATTAATAATTATTATTTTTTTTTGATGTCCCTTCGAAGAAAAAAATATTTCCCTACTTTTTTCAACTAAATCGGTTTGTTGAAAATTTATAAAAGCTGTCTATAAAAAATGAATTTAGTTAATTAAATATTTTTTCAATTAATCAATTTTGAATTAAGTATTCGGTAAATCGTTTATTATTAAAGTTTGCTATGGATTTTTTTTAAATTTTTTTCAAATTTCTCTTTAATGTATCATTTCTGTCATATTTTTGTAATTTCTACTTTTGCAATTAACAAAACTATTTGTAACTCTTTCAGTTTTTATTAGAATGGTGTGATGTGTGTTAAGAAAAAAGAAAGTTGATCACAAAATTATTATGTTTTTGAAAATGAAAATTATTCAAGTTCGAGGCCATATACTCTATATTTCTTCATTAGGATATTGTCCTAACAAATAATATATAGAGTTTTTGTTTTTAAATTTATTATTTGACCCTTTCAGGAATGTGTTGATAGATCTATTTCGGGAATTTTCTAGGTTCCCATCATCAGAACACGTTTCGAAAGCGGGTAACAATCCCATGCCAAACCTCAAGCATTCATATGAACTAGTTTACTCACTACATGAGAACTAATATACATATGAGTTTGAAATTAAAGATTATAACCATTGATCAAAAAATAAATTGAAAACTTGTCCTGAAAGGGTCAAATAATAAATTTGAAAACAAAAACTCTATATATTATTTGTTAGGACAATATCCTAATGAAGAAATATAGAGTATATGGCCTCGAACTTGAATAATTTTCATTTTCATTGCACAATTAAAGGTCGAAAAAACATAATTTTTATTTTTAATAAAAATTATAACAAACTTATTATGTTTTTTATTAAAAAGTTTTGAAGTATAACTTATTTTTGGATACAATTTTTAAAATTACCAAAGTTTGGTAAAATATTAAAAAAAAACTATGTTAACCGGCGTTAATTTTTTTATTTTTTTTGTTGTAAAGAATAGAATTTGATCTATAATACAAAAAAATAAGGTACAAATTTTTTACTAAACATTTTATGATATTTTTTCACAAAGCTCTATTTCAATGTTTATTTTTTTTAACTTAAATTTTGTAGATAACAAGAGTTGGCTGTAAGTTATGTTTTTTTTTTTTAATGACATGGCAAAACTTTAGAAAAAAAAAATCTTTAAACCCAATAAACAACTCAACAAATATAAAATGCAGATCAAAAATATTATAAACATTGTTTTAACACCTACAGTGAAAACACAAATTTATTGTGACCACCGAATTTGTTGCAAACCGTATTATTTGATGGCCGCAATCAATTTTATTCCAGCCTTAATTGAAGTATACTGTTCCAGCAGAAATTCTATTGCACTAACTGATTTTCGGTTGTAGAAAATAAAAATATTGGTGGTTGCAACCGAACTATGTAGTTGGCTAAAAATTCCGTCTTCATAATGAAGCCTTTTTTAAAAACATACAGTTTTAAATCTATCTACTTTTTAAATATATTTTTCTCTAAAGAAAAAACACGATATAATTAGTTTGGATAGCTCACAATTAAAAAAGAGAACTCTATAATTTTTAATAATTAAAAAATTGGTTATGAAATTATTAATTTTAATAAAATCCTATTATTTTTGTAAACGCAATAAAAATTTTTGAGAAATATCGCAGCTATATATTTTTTTATTTATTTTTTTTTGGCGCATTTTTTATAAATTTATTTTGGGGTTTTAAACGCTGTATAAAAAAGGATGTTGTGTTGAATGCTCTGTTACCAAAGAGATTTCACAAACATTTTGAATAGTTGAAAACAATTCAAACGCCGTCTTGTTTTTTAAATTTTGTGTCAATCCAATCATTTTTAAAATAATTATAAACTAAGGATATTATGTAGGTAAAGATGGCAGCAATTGTGGTCAAAAACAAATGAAGTTTCACTTGAAGAAAGGACGATTAACATTGCATTAAATTCATCTAACATTTGTCATTTGTTTTTACTGTTCAAAAATTTACTAACAATTGTACTAAAAATGAACCATATCTGTTAGTAAAAAATAAACAAAAAAAGCTTTATAGTCGTGTTTTTGTTTACTTTTTACTAACAGAATGAATGTAAAATCATAAAACAGTCTTTTTTTTTTTTTATTAATTAATAATCATATAATTACAAATTATATACTATTCCCCTAACCGAGCACTACCTTCTATGGCCTTCGGCGCGTTGTAGCGAAAATAGACCAGTGCCTCTGGTGGGAATCGAACCCACGACCCCCGCACAGATAAGCCAGCACGCTACCAACTAGCCTACCGGGGCGCACAAAAAACAGTCATTTGATGTGGTTTGTTTTTTGTTTTTTTTAAATGAACTACAAAGTTAGTAAAAAATTAAATTTGTGCTACAAAACGACTGACATTTACATTAAAAATAAAGAAACTGTATTACAACCCAAACAACTACATATTTTTAAAGCAGAAGTTCGCTGAGTGTAACCTTTTTAGAAAAAAAAGGATATATGACAGCTATACGAATACTTGCTGCTATTGAAATGAAAATGGCACAAATATTACTGTTTCCATTTCCAGAATAATAACCAATTCTCGAAACACTGCAAGGAGAATTATAGTTTTTATTCAAAATTAAGAAAATTTAGGATATATGGATTTGTTATGAAAAACAAAATTAATTTTAAAATTCTGCCAAACAAAAATTGTGGCAATCGGATAATTTTCAAAAGATTTATAGAAAAAAGGATATATAATAAGATTTTAAAATTATAAGATTATAATTTCGTTAATGCACATTAGGGTGGTCCTTATATTGCACTTTGTCGATTTATGCTGCTCCCAACCCCTAAAAACGTGAAACGATGTCTAAAAAGTAAATTCTGAAAATTTGAGCAAAATCGATTATCCCTACGATGCTGCTTAAATTGGTCAAAGTTTGGGCTCCTGGGCCAAAATTGCCAAAATTGGAAAAAAAATTTATAAATTAAAATTTAATGAATATATCAAAACCTAAATACTTTTTGATTTACATTTGCCCAGAGATACTCTGATAAAAAATATAAAGTTTTTGGGATATCGTTAACCCTTGTTATTCCGGTACTAAAAAAGGTAAAATAGCATATTTTTCAAACGTCTAAATTGATTTTTTTTTTAATTTTATTAAACAAAATTTCGAAAAATGTTAATTTTCTTTATTAATTTTAGATTATATTGGTTGGGTATTAAAAATAAAAAAAAAATTTAAAAATCTATCTTTTCAATTCTCTGGTATACCCATTTCAAAATGGCGGATTTCAAGAAAATCAAAATTTTATGCCAAATTTTCAAAAATTAATTTAAAAAAATCCATATAGTTACTTATAACCAATAAATATATAAGTACAATTGAAAAACATTGTTAACCTATGTTAGCCCGGTAGCGAAACTACACATTTTAGAAAATTTGGAGCTTTATGCTAAAATTGATAAAAAATGAAAATGTTTGAAATTAATTACTAAGGTATATTTTTTGTATTCTACTAGAATGGAACTAAACATATAAAAAATATGAAGTTATATGCACGTCGTTAACCCATGTTTACCACAGGGCAAAAAATGGTATTTTTAAAATCAATGCCCCATATAAACTGAAAAATATATTTTTTTAATCAAGTAAATGGTCAAATTAAGTTACAAAATATTGTAATTTGTGGTTAATATAATTTTGTAGTAGTTAAAGTTTTTACAAAATTAACCAAAAAAAAATTCACAAAATTTGTAATTTTACTGCTAAAATTAATTCAAATACAATTTTTTGTGAATTTTCTGCTTACTTATTATTTAAAAAAAAAAATTGGTGTCGGTGCAGCGAAGGGTTAATTTTGATAAAAATTTAACTACTACAAAATTATATTTATCCTGAAGAAGTCACCCAATGTGGAGACGAAATATTGGAAATAAATAATTAATAAATAAATGATCTTAAGCTCGTTTAAACTAAGAAGAATTGTATATAATAAATTTAAATAATTAAAACCTGGTTACTTAAAATTCGATTCATCGAGTACCCGTTTTTAAAATTATCAATAGGTATTAATCACTTAAACATAGAATTTAACTATTTAATAAAGATATCTATTCAATTAATTGAGTAACCGGTTTTAAAATGATCGAGTAAAGTTGTTTTTTTTAAATGAAAAAATGCATGAAATTATTTAAAATAAATTGATGCTCATTTATTCAATTATGGAGAAAACATGTCGATATGAAGAATGAACATTTGAAAATTAAAACAAAAAAGATGTTTTGGCTGTTAGGGCCAAAATCGGAATTAAGCTTAGAAAACAAAGTTATTTTATACAAAGCAATCCTCAAACCAGTTTGGACTTATGGTTTACAGCTATGGGGAACTACCAGCAACTCAAATATTGAAATTCTTCAAAGATATCAATCAAAAACATTACGATTATTATCTAATGCACCATGGTTTGTAAAAAACTCTAATATACATAATGATCTCGGAATTTCAACGGTTAAAGACGAAATCAATAAGATCAGCGAAAGATACCTCAATAGACTAAGTAATCACTCAAACGTTTTAGCTATCAATTTATTAGATGACAGTGACGAAATACATAGACTCAAAAGATTTAACGTACTTGATCTACCTTTTAGGG
Source organism: Delia radicum (assembly GCA_021234595.1). Taxonomy (NCBI): domain Eukaryota; kingdom Metazoa; phylum Arthropoda; class Insecta; order Diptera; family Anthomyiidae; genus Delia; species Delia radicum. The sequence goes on along the minus strand of CM037851.1, from coordinate 277,685,119 downwards.
AGTAGTGATATATATCATTATGTAAATAATACATTAATGTAATATATATTTTTATTGAGTTCATTGGAACTCGATATTTTAAGTTATTTTTAAAATATTATAAGATTTGCTTATTATTTTTGTAAAATAGATTGCAAATAAAGAGAAATGAGAGAAAAAAAAAAAATTTATTTAATTAAGTTATTTGTAGAATATGCTAACTTTTTGAAGTAATCGATTAATCGAAATTACAACAAAGTTTTTTCTTTAAAATTAACAAAAAGTTGTATGGTAATTTAAATAAAAAAAAAAATCTGTATTACTACATATTTCCTTTCCTTTGCAAAAACAGTTTGAAGAAATATTTAAATTTTTCGCAATCCCTTTAAGTCATATAAGCCGTTAATCGTTTTTTTATAGGTTTTAATTTAAAATGATAAATAGGCTTTAAAAACATATAATTATAACGCTTTAAGATATTTAATTTAAACGAAACAACAAAATTAAAACATACATAATAAACATTAGGCCAGCTTTTCGTTTTTCAAGTAACAACATTTGTGGGTTACAATTTAATTGAATGTAACACTTTAAGCCAAAATAATAAAGAAATGAAATGTTAAAAAGGAGATAAAAACCAGCACTTTAACTGAACAAAATTACACACACACACACACCAAAATCATTTTAACTGACATGATATAACCTCAAGACTGATATTAACTTGTCCAATTAACGTAAACAGCAAACAACAACAATAACATCTGACCATTAAACCCAAAAAAAAAAAAAACTATAAATTTAAATTAAAAAAATAAACATTATAAACACGCATAAAAAAAACAGAAGAATATAAAAAAAACAACATAAAAAATAATAATTTAAATGTTACAAACAAAAAATCTCTCAAAAAAGTTTGAATTGTTAAAAAATATTGGGGATTCTTTCAAAAATTAAAAACTCAAAGTAAATTACGGGGTTTAACAACAAATTACATGATTTAACACAAAAAAAAAATTTAATCATATTTCGCGGAATTAAAAAAAATGTTTAAAAAAAAAAATGCAAGGAAAAGAACTGATAACACATTTTGTTTTCGAAAAAAATTAAAGTCTTTTAGAAATTATAATCCTGTGAAACCAATTTTTTTTGTATAAATTTTCTTTTAGTTTTTAGTCAGAATATGTTGTGTTAAATAATGAAAAGACATACAACACATAAGCATGATTGCATTTAAGCCAAGTTTAATCTTTAATGCTGATCTTGATTAAAATGCCACCATGCCACCTCAAAATGAAAAAAAAAAATAAGAAGAATAAGTAGTAGAGAATAAACATCATGCACCTCTTAACAATAAATATACAAAAGCCTACTGTAAAAACTACAATATAAACATTTTGAACAACCACAACGAAAAAAAAAAAATTATAAAATTACAAAGTCATTTTGTTTAAGAAAACAAGTGTTACTTAAACGAATTTTTTAAATGCCCTACCAAAATTGTATTTTTAAAGTTTTAAAAATTAAAATTTTTTAAAAATTTTAAAATTAAAATTTTTAAATACTTTTTTACGAAATAAGTACCCTGATGGAAATGGACCAGTATGGTCACGTGACTAGAACTTCGTGTGTATGAACCTGTCATAGTTTCGGTTCTGTTATATGAAAGTGACCGGTACTTTAAACATGGGCTTGTCATAGGAGGTGACAATTGCCACCTGTGGAGAACTGTGTGACGTGGCGAATAACTTGAACAAGGTAACCTATCACCCTACCGACTGAATTGAATATGCTAGGGGACAAGTTAGAAGTAGGTACCCAGCGGGAAATAGACCAGTCACTGGTATGGTCACGTGACTAGAACTTTGTGTGCATGAACCTGTCCTAGTTTCGGTTCTGTTATATGAAAGTAACCGGTACTTTTAACATGGGCTTGTCATATGAGGTGACAATTTCCACCTTTTGAGCTAATTGAGATATATCGGAGAACTTGTCGAATATAACATATCACCGAACTAGTTTAAGTGAATCCGCAACAGAACGAATTTAAGGTATCTAGTATGTAACTAGACTCATATTAGGCATTATTTGATATGTAGGAGGACCAGTTAGAAATGAATTATTACGTTACTGGTTTAAGCGTACAAATCACAGTACTCAAGAAAACTATTTAGTAAAACACTAGTTAAGAATTAATCGCAATGCTTTATGTTACGGACTTGTACAAAATTAATAATTTCGTGACATATCATTAAACTGCGATAAGCGAACAAGTTACAGGACAAAATAAAAGTAATTGGTATGTCACCTGCTACTTTTTATTCCGCATGTGTCATATTATGTACGGGTTACAAAAAGAATCCGAACGGATCCAATCACTGAACTCTCCTAAAAAATTATGTCACATTAACTGTTATTAATTATAATTAACTGTTACTATTATAATATTGCGCAAGTCCCAAAAAAAATATTTTTTATTAAATAACAGAAACATGAATGTTTAAAAATGCTGTTTTTGAGCCGAACTCTTTGGTCGGACTTAATAATTTTATAATTTTTTTTTTGGGTAGAGTCTCCCTGTGGGAAATTAAGACAAAGACAATAACTTTATATGGAACGGGCCTGTCACTTTAACAAGGCAATGTCATGGAAGAGGAAAATTGATACCATGTAACATGTCACTGACCTAACCTGGGACATGTCCCCGAACGTTATCTTTAATAATAGCTGTGTGACATGGACTTTTGTTAAAATTATTTCTTTATTGATTTTCAAATAATATTTACGCCAGTCGCACATGCAATTATGATATGTGTTCTTTTTGAATCATTTCATTATTAGATTCGATGTGTTATGTTAGTTTTTTTCGAGTTACATGATATATCATGAATAAACCAGCCAAAGTTTTGCCACCATTTAAATAATCACGTGGTTGGATATTTTGCTGAAATTGACACTCTTTGAAACACTGAAGTCTTCGCTTATACCGTTTTGCGACGTGTCTCCTTTTCACGTACCACAGATTTGACACTTCGGATGAATCGACCCTTCATTTCCCGTAGGGTAGTGCCAAAGTATGACAATTTTAGGATGTATGTGATATGCAACAGAACCAGCGGAAAAAAATTTATCACGTGGCTGGTGTAGGTCTACGTATCGTAGAAGTAGAGAACAGCTTTTGATGGAAAACTAGTCACATATTAAGCGGAATGTGTGCTGTTAGTGAGGTAGTTTAAATGGATTAGATTTGTGAAGTACCACTGCACTGATCAAGGGAGTACATGTCGCCGGGTATGCGAAAAGTAATTAGCAAATAACCTTTTACTTTTTATTCTCCGTGTGTCATATTATATATGAGTTGCTAAATTGTCCATCCGGAACCAGTCACTAAACTTCCTCAAAACAGTGTTCACAAAACCTTCAAAAAGGCACAACAAAAATCAATTTTAAAATAAGTTTATTTCAGTGTTATATCCGATTTGTAGCAGTCAAGGGACTGAATCCTTTGGCACTAATTGCCATGTTTTCATCAACTGTTAACGGGATTGAACTAGTTCAATGACCAGTAAGAACTTCAACTGCATCGGTCCTAGTTGCTTCAGTACACTATAATGTTATGTTACTTTTAATCCAGTTACATGATATATCTGGTACCAACCAATGAATTCTTTTTCTCACCATAACTATAGTCACGTGATTGGTCATTTCACCCAAATTAACACTTTTTGGTGCACCACAATTTTGGTTTCACCAGTTTTGTGACGTGACCCCCAATCATATGTCACAGAATTACCACTTTGGATCAGTCGACCCTTCATTTCCCGCAGGGTATATATGTAAATACGAGTATACAAAAATTAAAAAATAACAAAAACTTTCGTAAAATGAACGAAATTTTTTTCATGTTTTGTTGATTACCAGTAAAATAGTAAAATCCAAATAACAGGTTGCAGAACAGCTAATACTGTATTATAACAGGTTATAATTTCTGTTCTAAAACCGTGTTTGTCCCATTTGCAATAGGTTTAGTTTGTCCCATTTGCAATAGGTGCTTCACCTCCAAACTAGAACAGGTTGCTTTAGGACCGGTTCTAGAACCAGTTATAGAACTGGTTCTGGGACAGTGACACCTTATATTTTGACTCCCAAGAAACTGTTGTGGAACCGGTTCAATGTTACCGGTTGTAAAAGAAGCTGTTCTAGAACAGGTTCAAAGGTATTCTGTTCTACTGGGTTATAATGAGTGTGTTATTGTATTGGATAATTAATTTTTTATAAAAAAATTAATTTATAGAATTATTAGCTTAAAATTTACGAATTATCGAGATTACTCGGTTAGAGCACAAGTAAAAAATAGCTGATGTGATGAAATCATTAAAAATTTGATTCTTTTAGCAAATATTTTTTGCATTAACGGGAAGAACATCTAATGGCCTATGTTTTTTATGTAAAAAGTCAATTGTTTTCCTAAAATCACTATAAAAACATAGATGAGTAACCACTTCAAAAAAAACTGAGTAACTGAATATTCAATATTAATTATTTGTATTTTAAGTAGTTAAAATAAAAGCTATTCAATTTTTTATAAATCAAACACTAGAATTCAGAAAATTAGTTTTTTTCATAAATCAGATAATTATTTGAATTAAAGTAATCGAATAATCGCTTTTCGACTCAACTATTTCTAATTTAAAATTAAAAATTCACATGAAACAAAATATTTCATCTTAAATATACATTGTTTAAATCGGTTTATGTTTTGAACAAACTATGAGATACCGTTTTTTTTTTAATCAGGTAAAAATTTATTTTAATAAAAAATCGAGTAACCAGTTTTTTTTTTTAAATCGGCTACATCTTTTAAAACTCCAAGCAGTAAGTTAAATTAGTTATAAATTTACGATTTTGCACTAAATAATTATTTATTTACCAATTTTGTATACAAAATGTATGAATGACGCTGTAAAGTAACCAAATAACCGATTACTAATTGCGGTTGTTTTAGATATATATTTAAAAATTAAAGTAGTTTGGAATCCATGCTACCCACACAGAAAGAATTCCTTGGAACAGTTTCAATGAAATTGTTTCACTAAATTATTGAAGTTTTCTTCTCAATGTGAATGAAAAGTTTCTTAAAATTCATGAAAAAGCTTCAAAGTTTTAATGAAACTATTTTAATAGAACTTTTTCATTAGGCTTATGAAATGTTTAATAAATAATATGAAATTTTTCATTAAATTTTATGAAGAACTGCATGTATTTAATGAAAAGTTTCAATGAACAAGTTCCAGTGACAATTCATAGATTACTAATTCATTGAAAATAATAATAAGTCTAAAAATAGATTTTCAAAAAATTTTAAGATCATTACTTAAAAAAATAATGATAAAATAAGTATTCTTTTGTAACACATTATTTTTTGCATTGAAATAATGGAAAGATTAATTGGTTATTAGTAAGTCATAATTATTTATATTAAAGTAATGCAGAGAGTGCGCTGGTGCCAGTACTGGAAGTTAAAAACATATACTGCGTAGAATGAAGTAAGTATTTATAATGGAAATCCATCTTCTAAGAACGTCACAACTCAAAAAATATGATTTTTGAGTTAATGACGCAAAATTATTCGTTATGTGACGTAACCTAATGTAACATATAATATGACAAAAGCATTATATCGTCTATATACTACAATAAAGGGATTAATAAAAACAAATCCCGAACTACTGACTTGGTGTAAATTTTATAAGTTCTGTTTAAACTTCAGTTAATGATCAAAATAAGAAGAAGAAAAAACGCACTTAAGAGTTTATGAAACAACAAAAAATATAGCAACAACATGTAAGTAACATATAAACAACAAGTCACCAACAAATATGACCAGCAACAACAACAAATACTAAGGGAATGTTCCCAATTGTGGCCAGTTCCCTAAACTGTTTTCGCGTTGTTGTTTTTCGTAAACGGTAAGAATTTTATTCAAAATCTTAACAAAACTAATTAGTTTTATAAACAAATATTATAAATAAAACAAAAATGTGAAAAATTAAATTTTCACAATGTTCCCTAAAGTGGACCTTTAATATATTTTCCTATTTTTTGATTTTTTTTCTAAGTGTTTGTCCTTTCGAAATGGTGTACGCATCACTTCAACTGTTCCTGTATATTTTGAAAAAAATTTCACAACAAAAAAGTATAGTTTGTTTACCGCGACTTAAAAAGTTATCAAGCATTACATATGGCAACCCCTTAAGCAGCTTTAAATGACACAAAACACGTTTTAATTAACAGTGGGCGTTGTGGTGTTATGGTTAGCGCGTTGGACTGTTACACCAATGGTCCCGGGTTCGATTCCCGGTGACGACAACATCAATTTAGAAAAATAATATGTTTGAGCTTTCTATCACTTATATGTATCGCTGCGCCCACCTTCGGTGTTTCCATAGCACTTAACCCCACCGAAGTAAAATAATAAATCAGGGCTATGAAACAAAAAGCTTCAATAAATTTGCCAACTCTACATCAGGTGGCGAGCAACAACTGTTATAAGATTTATCATCTCGCGTAATTACAGTGTTGCGATGTTTGAAGCCCCTTTCCAAAGAAAACAACACATAAATAAATAGGAAGAATTTCCTGAGTGTTACTTCATTTCTATCAATTTTAAATGCATTTAGAGAGATTTTTTCTATTTAGGTCACCTTTACATGTTCCCTAATGTAGACCTTTTGAGTTGTTTTAATCTATAGCCGAAAATGTCCGAGGAGTTGGCCTATAAGCTGATGTATTTGAATTTAAAAAAATACCAAATCCCAAATACCTGGTGTAGGGCCACATAAGGGAATATTCCCTTATACTATAAAACATACATACATGAACATTTTGAAGTATTTCATCAAGAGAAATTAAACAGAATCAAATACAACGACCAAAACAACTGCAACAACATCAGCAGAAAAGGCTTAAATAAGAAGAAGAAAACACCCTGAACACTTAACAGAATTTAAAAGAACTAAACAACATAGAGAAAAAGTATTACTACTTGGGACGAGTTAAATACAAAGTAGAAATAACATTTCATTTCATTCATTTAACAGGTTTCATTTATGAGTTCTATATAATCAAACACACACGCACACATTGTAATAACACCAGCCAAGCTTTATTAACCCCTTGAGGCACAAGGAAGAGGACTCAGATATGTTACTTACTTAAAATGAATTTAATACAATTTATTAATACATTTTAATATTAATTAAATTTATAACAAAATTTTATTAATTACAACATAAAGAGTGAAAACATGTCAACTCTTTTTGATTGAGTTGAGATATGGAATATTTGGATCAACCATCTCCGATTTTAATGAAATTCACCATAACTGTCATACTCAAGCCAAGAAATCGACGATTCAGATTCTGTACCCCTTCGGTTTCCGAAATATGACGTCAAATTGCAAAAAAAAAAACGATCAAATTTTACTAAACTATCGTTACAAAATTGAATATAACTTTTAAACTATACAGGATACTAAATCTGTGTTGGCCTTATTTTTTCGGCTAAAATATATTCTTGATATATTGATAAAATTGATTTTTCATGACCATTTTTTATAGTCTTTAGTTCAAACGAACCCATTTTTTTTAAGTTCTTAAAAAAATATATGCTTTTTACTCAACCCCCTCTACATTTTAGTAAAAAATTCAGGGCGGTATCTCGATTGGTCTCTTAGTTATAGCCAAGCATTAGGAAATTGTTTTTTTATTAAATGTATCTCTCAAGTCTAGATACTCCATTTTGTTTTGGTTTAGATCTAAAAGTTTGAAACTATGAGCAAAAAAATAAAATGAACTAAAAAATTTTGCAAGTTTCAAGTAATCTCGCTAAGAGGCGATGAAAAACTTTGTTCAATTTACACATAAATTTGCCACTGACGAGTCCTTGGAGGGGACGAAACTGCGGCAGCCTGGCATATCCATTGTGTTCGTTAAATTTTTAAAATATTTTCTTCTTCTTATTCCTGTACAAATCTAACTAAAAAAATCTCCAGTAATTAATTGTTATAAAATTAATTACGATTATCATTATATGACTTTTACAAACACTTTACCCCAGAATCCTGTTTTATGTTTGGACTTTTAAATGAGTATAATTCGTTAAGTGGATACTTTGCAACGAAACGATTGACATTAAAGAGTATTAATGTCCATCGTTTCTCTCAATTCGAAAAACATTGAGAAATAAGAGGCATTTAAAGTCAGTTTCAACAGTTGTCAAACATTTCTGAAGTAGCTCCTATATATGAAAAGAGTCAAACTAAATTATATTACTAAATTCAAAGTATATGTACATTTAGTTTAATTATGGGTAGCCGATTAAATGATTCGATTAACTGTTTTTCAATTTAGATGTAAAAATTATGCAATTAGTGAGATTTCAAATTTATAAATGAAGCTTTGCAATTATAAAATAAAACATGTTCACAAATATTGTGAGTTACCAATTAAATTAATAGATTGGTCGGTAACTACACGAATATTCGGTAAAGAAAATTTATGAGTAGTTGATTAAAATAATCGAGTAATTGGTAATGAATAATCGTAATAATAACTTATAATGAAGAATATAAAACTAAATAAATTTATTAAATTCTAATTACATATTCATTAAAACAAATTATAAGCAACCGATTAATCTGTTGGACTAAGTGATTATCAATTTTGATACGAAAATGGTGGTTACTTTATATTAGAATCAAGCGTGATTAAACAAATATAAGTTGCCGATTATATTAATAGAATAAAATATCGATAAGTAACTTCCAACCAATCTAATATTTAATCTTAATCAATTGAGTAAATTAATCGAGTACTTGGTAATGAATATCCTTAATAATAACTTATAATGACAAATATAAAACTAAGTAAATTTTTTTTTATTAATTAATAATCATATAATTGCAAACTATATACTATTACCCTAACCGAGCACTAGCTACTATGGCCTTCGGCGCGTTGTAGCGAAAACAGACCAGTGCCTCTGGTGGGAATCGAACCCACGACCCCCGCACTGATAAGCCAGCACGCTACCAACTAGCCTACCTGGGCGCACGTAAGTAAATTTATTAAATTCCAATTACATATTCATTAAAACAAATTATAAGTAACCGATTAAATTATTGAACTAAGTGATTATCAATTTTACTTTATATTAGAATCAAGCATGATTAAACAAATATGAGTTGCCGATTATATTAATCGAATAAAATATCGATAAGTAATCGATTGAATTAATCATGTAATCTGTTACTAATAACACAAATATTATCTAAAATTTAAAATGTCGTAACTTATAACCAATCTAATATTTAATCTTAATTACTTCTATAAATTATCTATAAGTAACCGATTAAATTAATTAAGTAATCGTCATTATAAGTATTTGAAATAAATCAACCTGTTTTTTATAAAATTTATAAGTAACCGATTTAATCAATCGGTTAATTAGCAATTAATTGGGTAATTAGTCAATAATAATTTATATTAAAAATGTGGATCTTAGAAAAATTATTAAATTAAAATTTTATATTCATTAGAAAAGTTCTGGGTTAAGTTATGGGTAATAGATAATGGGTAACTTCAATCAAAATTTACAATGGTGAACAAGTTTCTTATTTTAGATGAACTATTTATTGAATTTAAATGCAAGTAACAGAATAAATTATTCGATTAATCGGCAGTTAATAGCTTTAATAACAATTAAATAGATTAAAAATAAATATATGAACTATTTTGTTTATGTTGTTGACTTTAAAAAGAAACCGATAAGAACCAAACTTCTAAGTTATCGTTTAAATTAATTTAGTAATCAGTTATCAGTTATCAATATTACTGAAATAAACCACGAAAAAACTCTTTAAGGACTTTTTTCGTATTTCCTCTTTAAATCCCATCTATAAATAAAAATTTTATAATTTGTCTTAAAGGGTTAATGATTAATAACAATTCCTATATCAGAGACTGTGTGTTATAAACGTGTGTGTTAGACAATTTGGTCAGTTTTTATTATTATAAGAAAAAAGCCTAATGTTTAAGCCTTAGTATTGACTGTTTGTTGTTGCAGTTGTTGTTGTTGTTTGTGGTATGTTATGAGCTCATGAAGTTTAGCCTTTTTTCTGTTGTTGTTGTTGTTGTATTTTAAAACACAAGCAAGGCAATGTTCCCACGAAACAGGTTGTTTTTTTTCTGACTTACAAATGTGCCTGCCTGACTGGCTGGATGACTGCCTGACTAACTGAATGACTGTTAGTCGAACTTAAACTAACTGTGTGTGTCTGTTAAAGACTGCATTAAAATTCTCGTCTACTCAATTCACCAGTTGTGCAGTTACTACCACTTTACTCTTTTTGTTCATAAAAGTACTTCTATGCTCTCCTCTTAAAGCAATGTCGTTTTAATATACTACGATTGAAGTTTTTCATTCTTACCATACAGCACCCCAAAACCGTGGAATAAAGAGTTTGAAAGAAAAACAATTCATATTGCTATGGTTTGATAAACGTTTCTATGAAATGTGGCCAACCATGATGCACAACAGTCCAACTAGCCACAACACTGTTTATTAGGGCGGGTCGATTTAATAATCGCCCAAAGCTCAGTGAAAATCGTATTCTAGGGATCAAAATAAGAAACTTTGCGGAATTAACCATACCTCTAAAACGAATTCTACTACCCCCGAAACTGTTGACTTTTGTCCCGTAGGGTCAAGTTTTGAAAAATCCCACTTTGACCCATGTAGAGTGCCCCAATCGAGTCCAAATGTATGACCGACCCCCACTAACTTTGAAGGGCCGATCCACCCATGCTCGTGGCACACCCCCCTGGAACTCCCCTGGGGGGTTCCCCATACAAACATTTCAAAAAATCTCCATTTTTGGCACTTTATTTTATTATTTTTTATTTATTTTATTTATTTTTAATATTTTATTTATTTTTTCTCTTTAGAAATTTATTTAGTCAGAACATATGTAAATGAAAAAAATAATTTAACTTAGTAATAGAAAAGAAATAAAAAAAATTACTGTTTGAAGTCTTTTTGCTTTCAAGTCTGGGCAATTTCGCACGGCTCTCTTATGTCGTCGCCATAACAGCCTCTACATTTTCCGGTATAACTCGTTTGGAAACGCTAGCTAGCAATTGAACGTGTCGTTCTGTTGCAGGTCGTAAAATAGGTTGTGTGGGTTTTTTAAGCACAGCTGCATGTCGTAAACTTACTTAAGCAAAATCGGTTACAGGTAGAATTGAGCATAAAATTATCATAAAGGATTTTCCAGAAGTAATAAAAGGCGCACTTGCTTAACAGAAAGCATAAAATTATCATAAAGGATTTTCCAGAAGTAATAAAAGGCGCACTTGCTTAACAGTATTTGTGGTCAGATTAACGTTTAATTTACATGTAAGTATTTTATGGGCAGTTTTGACAACAAAATCGGTTACAGGTAGAATTGAGCATAAAATTATCATAAAGGATTTTCCAGAAGTAATAAAAGGCGCACTTGCTTAACAGATTTTGTGGTCAGATTAACTTTTAATTTACATGTAAGTATTTAATGGGCAGTTTTAACAACAAAATCGGTTACAGGTAGAATTAAAATTACCATTTCATTTTTATTACCTCGTAGACCATATATAACGCAACAGTTTTTGTGAATGCATTAAGTCGTTGTGAAGAACTCAAAGTGTGAAGTTCTAATTTCAGATAAAAAAATATTTAAAAAAAAAAAATCATTCCAAATCAAAAAGTTTACAATGAATCCACCATCCTTTACACCGCAAGATGAAGCAATAACAACATCAACAACTATCGAAAACCCAATGAGTCATATACCCAGGCATGATGTTACTGTTTTTGGTGTGTCTACTGATTTGACTGATCTTAATTTACCAACCCATCTGGATATTTTGAGATATTATTTTTACTTGAGCGAACAAAAAAAATTGCTCTATAAATCATTCACTATTCAAGTACAAGATAAGTTGATTGGAATTTGGAAAAAACTTGGTATGGAAATAATGCTGAAAAAAAGTGTATATAATAAATTGAATAGATTGCTTGTCAAATATCAAGAGCAAATCAAGAATAGAAACAAACACCAAGAATTTACAGAGTATGTAAAATCTCTGGAAACAATTTTTTTCATTGGAACATGTAAATGCGATTTGAAGGCAGCTCCATGTGCATGCGGTTTGGTTCCCGAACGCCTCAAAGAGTTTATGCACGATCAACATAATCAGAGAAGACTAACAATGGATGGATTTGCGATGGAAATTGAAGAGCAAGGAGCAACGTCTATGTCATCAATGCCAACATACCAAGATCCCGATGATTCAACATACGCACCGCCACCGGTTCAAGAAGATTTGGATATAAGCACAAGTTCACAATACACACAGAGATACGATTGTTTTTAACTTTGCCTTGGTATGTGACAGATTTGGTGTGCCTGATAGAGTAGCATCAGCAATGGGAACCGCTCTTTTCCAAGATTTTAAAATGAAAGATACCCATGGCAAACCTCTCATCATGGATAAATCGAAAGTTCGCCGAGAAAAAGAGAAATGCAGACAAGAAGTGCTTCGCAAACGTTTAGATGATACCAATTTGTTAGCATTTTCATTCGATGGCAGAAAAGATGATACTTTAACGAGAGATGCAATTGATGAGAAGTATCATACTAGGATGGTAAAAGAACCTCATCTTGTTATTTTGAGAGAACCGAATTCTGAATTGATTGGTTACGTAAGACTGGAACATGAAACCGGAAAATATCTTGTTATCAATGTTGTTTGATGATAGCAAAGAAAAGCGCGACTGTGCTATCAAGATAATTCTACGCTATCGAACCGATGTTGACGACCCAACGGGACTTAGAGCTTATAAAAAACCAGATATAAACTTTTATTGCACAAGTTACACGGATATGATCAATATGAATGACATAAATGACGTATTTGAACCACCATTCACTCGAAGCATTCCATACGATACTTTGAAAGAATATTTAAATCAAGATGATCCACCGTTTAATGATCCAAAAATTCCATCACACATACAAGGAACAGAACGACACGTTCAATTGCTAGCTAGCGTTTCCAAACGAGTTATACCGGAAAATGTAGAGGCTGTTATGGCGACGACGTTAGAGAGCCGTGCGAAATTGCCCAGACTTGAAAGCAAAAAAGACTTCAAACAGTAATTTTTATCTTTTCTTTTCTATTACTAAGTTAAATTAATTTTTTCATTTACATATGTTCTGACTAAATAAATTTCTAAAGAGAAAAAATAAATAAAATATTAAAAATAAATAAAATAAATAAAAATAATAAAATAAAGTGCCAAAAATGGAGATTTTTTGAAATGTTTGTATGGGGAACCCCCCAGGGGAGTTCCAGGGGGGTGTGCCACGAGCATGGGTGGATCGGCCCTTCAAAGTTAGTGGGGGTCGGTCATACATTTGGACTCGATTGGGGCACTCTACATGGGTCAAAGTGGGATTTTTCAAAACTTGACCCTACGGGACAAAAGTCAACAGTTTCGGGGTAGTAGAATTCGTTTTAGAGGTATGGTTAATTCCGCAAAGTTTCTTATTTTGATCCCTAGAATACGATTTTCACTGAGCTTTGGGCGATTTTTTTGCCTCCCCACAAATCGACCCGGCCTACTGTTTATTGGTATTGTAAAAATTGCATTTTAATTTTATTTGTTGTTTCTTAAGAATTAAATAGTTAGAGTTGCAGTGGAAGAATCAAAAGAATAATAGTTATAAAATAGAATCAATGTTATTGCTGGTATTGACCACTATAAAACATGACAGTAGAAAAATTATGTTAATTTGTTTAACAATTTATTTATTTAAGCATTTTAATAAAAAAGGTGAAAAAAAATTAAATGAGTAGCGGTTAAAAAGAACAAAAGTATAACGGAAATTTACGATATATTTTGAGAATTGGCTACGGTAATATTGAAAAATTTACTAGTTGTTGAAATTAATATAAATTAATCGAGTAACCGATTAAATTAAATTATTGCTGAACAATTGCCGAAATAAACATAAACGTATTCATTTATAAATGCATTTGTTATGTTAATTGCTTTAGGTAATCAAATAATTTAATTAACTAACAAAGTAACCGATATTAAGTTTTTTAACTTCTTTGAAATATGATATTTTTTTTTGTTTATTAATAGCTAAAGATTGGATTTTTTTATTTAATATTTACTAATTTGTTGTAAATTGTTTAAATTAACAATATCTAGTTAGTTATTCGAGTAACCGATTATTTATTTTTCAAGAATTCGACTTATGTTTGGCAAATCAAATAGTAGTTAGCCTTTAGTGGCAATTATTTATGTAAATGTTAAAAATTTAAGTACTCATTTCACTGGTGTTTAAATAACCGAATAAAGTAATCGTACATACATAAACTTGGGGTAGGTCAAAAAATATTCAAAAATATGGGAACATTAAAAAAACATTTCAATGACTGTTATATTTTACAATTTTAAATAAGCGCTCAGGTAGAAATTGCCAACCGTACCAAAAAATAGTACTGGCAAACCACTACTATTTTTGAAAAAACCCACCGTGTTAAAAATTACTAAAGGTACAACTAATATTGTAGTAGGAAAACACTATTTTGTTTGCAAAGCATAATTTTTGCCAATATTACAATCAATTAGAAGCATTTTTTTAATATTTTATTATATTTCGCACATCTAAATGTAATGTATAAGACTAAAAAGAGCTATATTGCCACTTCTTAAATGTCTTATATTATACACATTTCTCAAAATTAATTTAATTTAAGTTATTTTAAAAGCATTTTATTTTTTGAATTACCAAAGTTATGCCAATGGTGGTTAGTTTACTCAAACTAACGGTTGGCCACTGTTATCAATCGGGTATAGGCAGTTTGGAATGACCTTTTGATCTGTTTCTCGGGGCCAGATCTTTTTCTGCCTGGGCGGTCAACTAAATTAAGTAAGCTTAAGTTCTGCGATTCAACGCAGAATTTATATATGAAACAAATATTTTTATTGTTCTGCTTTTGATATATTTTAAGTATATGTTTTTTTAGGTGGGGTGCAATAACGCCTTACGAAATAAGGCCTTTAAGGCTTTATTTCACTTCCAATTGAGAAATAAGGCCTTTATTGCGAAAAGGGCTTTATTGCACTTTGAAAGTGACATAAGGCCTTTATTGAAATTTAGCCAATGGTGCAATAAAGCCTTTATTTTGTATTTTTTGATTCTTTTGTTACACTGTTCAGGTTTTCTGCGCGGCGGCCTGCGGCCGATCTTAGGGGTTTCTCCTCCATAGGACGCGGCAGGTGGCTTCGCTGAATACAGTTTTCATTATCTTCCCTAGTGTGACGCGCGCAGGGAAACTTTATTCTGCGAAGCCACCTGCCGCGTCCCATGGAGGAGAAAACCCCTAAGAGCGGCCGCAGGCCGCCACGCAGAAAAACTTTATAAAGCAAAGATTTTCAATATTGTTGCAGTTAAATTTTTTGTTGAATTATTAATGTTCTATTCATTTTTGCTTATCATCATATTTGCAAAAATGTGTAATGATTAAAGTGAATTTTTTTCATTTTGGTGGGATTTATTTCGTTTCCAGAAGTGGGATTAATTATTAATGTTCTATTAATTTTTGTTAATATGAAATTTTTTATAATTGTTCAATAAAATATAAGAAGAATAAGAATAAGAAATTTTATTCCTTCATTTAAAAAAAATTTAAGTGAAATAAGACCTTTACGGCTTTATTTCACTTTCAAAGTGCAATTTGGAAATAAATGCCTTATTTCACTTTCCATTGAGAAATAAAGTCTTTAAGGCCGTATTTCGTAAGGCGTTATTGCACCCCATCGTTTTTTTATACAGTTTTATTTTAAGTATGCTTGTGCTCAAGTAACCGAATAATTTAACCTATTAACCAATAGTCAAAATTTTGAACTTGGCTTTAAAATGTAGACAAATCATAAACAGATTTAAAATTATTCTGAGTTAACAAATTAGTTTTCGTTAAGTATGAGTAACCGATTATTACATGTCTTACTAATTTTAAGTACCAAACTAGTAATTTGTTTGTAATTATTCTATGAATCAAATAACTTAATTGAATAAATACTAAATACACATACGAATTGCAATCACAGTTTTATTTCTAATAAAAACAAATATTTTAATTTTCTGGCACAGATTCGAGTAACCAATTTATATAATCATTTAATAAAACCGATCAACTTGATCGAGTATTCACTTAAAAAACAGTGAGAATTTGTTTAAAAACTGAGAAAAATATCAACATCGTTATTTTTTAATTTATTTTTTGAATAAAACTAAAATATTACTTTAAGTATTCCTCGCTCCTAAAAAGCTTTAAGCAGCCAAATAATTAAGTCGAGTAATCGGTATTAAAATTTTCAAAATTAGCTTGCAAATTTAAAATAATGTGAAATAGATTAAATATTTTATTGAAATTAATATTTCGTATTCTATAATTATGAGTAACCGAATATTTTAAGTGATTACTTGGATGATTCTAAATATTTTGAAGTAGAAACCGATTCATTTACTTAAATAATCGTTTATAAAAACATCAGCAACTTTTTTAATTTCTCAAAAATATTTCTGTGTTAATAACACAGGCCTACAATGATTTTGGTGCCGCTAAAAATAAAACAGATTTCAAGTACGTTCGGTACCCTGATAAAAAATTGATACTTACTTTTTAATGCTACGTGTAGTTTTCGAGATTTCGCAAGGATATTAAAGTAATCAACGTATGTCTTCTTCACTGCATCTGTTATAGGTTTTCTAAACTTTTTTACTACATATTCACCACAAATATAACAAAATGTATTTGGACTATTTACACAACACCTTCTCGACGACGGCATATCGATATTATCATTTAATCAAAGAAATTAATTGACTATAATGACATTAAGTATAATAAAATACATTTTTTAGGTTATGACCGATCGATACAAACCTGAACGTAGCTTCGCGATTTTGACAGCTAACCATGACGTCTTACGGACTAATAAACCAAATTATAACATAGAATTAGCGGCACCAAACAAAACATTTTTTTTGTAGGCATGTGCAATATTTTAACTATTACTTTTTCATTTCAATTTAACCGAATAATTTATAGAAACAAGTAAAAATTAAAAATTTCGAATTAGTCAAAAATTTAAATCATAAATACAATTTCATTTTCAATTAAAGAATATTTTTGTATATTTGTATTAATTTAAGTACCCAAATAATTTTATCGTGTACACGGTTTCAGAAATTCGGAAGTTTTTTTTTGGGTTACAAAATATCAGTGTGAAAGAAATAAGTAAAGAAATAAACTCTTTTTAAAACAAATTTTGAATATTTTTCAGTAGTAATTAATTTTATTATATTAACGTTTATAAATGTATCAGCATATTTTTAAGATTTAAAAAATTATTTATATTTAATAAATTATTTCAACTATTCACGAATAATTTGTTCAAATAATTTAAAATTAACAATTGAGAAAAAGCTTTAAAGTCTTAAATCATAAGATTAAATTCATTGCAATTTTAAATACTTTGTTCATTTTGATTTAGTTTATTATAGTAACCGAATAATTTTATCAAGTACTCGATTATAAAAATTGGAAAATTTATCTTAGGAGTGAAAAAACATTAATGCACATTAATTTTAAATTTTACAGTTTTAAGTACCCTAGTAATTGAGTTATTAGTTATGAGTATTTAAGAATTCACATTCAACTTTAAACTAGATGGGTTTTAAAATTTTTTATTTCTTTTTCTTTGAGATTAATCGGTTAATCTAATGAAGTAATGGGTTATAAATTAAACTGTTTGTTATTAAAAAATTTCTACAATATATTGCAACTTCCTAAATATTAAGTAACCGAATAATAAATTATTCAAATAATTAAAATAAACAATTCAGAATGGGCCCTAAAAGTTTTCTCATCAGCATAATTTTGTTACAAATTAAAATATTTTGTTCACTTTTGTTTTTTAATTAAAGTAACCAAATATTTTTATAGAGTACTTGGTTGTGAATATTGAAAAAAATGTGTTAGGACTGCATATTATTGTGAATATTTGAGAATTCGCAGCAAAATTAAATTATAGTATATTAAAGTATATTATAGTTTATTAAAGTATATCCGATATAATCCATTTATTTTCTTAACCTTAGGTAACCGAAAAATATATTCAAGTAATCGGTTATAAATTTTTAATTAAAAATTAGTGAAGTATTTTGAAAATTCTAAAACTTGAAGTAACTAAATATTTTTTCAAATAAATACAGTAACATATTTTATCGAGTATTCGCAGATAACCACCGCTAATGGATTATCTCCAATTGTCTTAACATTTGGATATGTGATAGAGCGGAGAAAATAAATAAGAATATGTACCATTTTACCAATTTAAAGTTTAAGGGTTTAAGTTTGGGGTAAAAATTTACCAATTTCCCGTTATTTGCGTTTTTTTTTAAGCTGACTCCTTTCCTAACTATATCCGAATTTCATCGTAATGTGGAGGAACAATCCAAGAGAGTTTCCTTGTCGGTTATGGATATTGAAGAACTTATTCAAGATTTAAAAGAAACATTAATATGAAAGAAATTTAAAGTACACTAAAATTTTACCTTTTATCTAATAAATATTGAGTAACCGATTAATTTTAATGAGTAATCGATTAAAAATATTTGCGAACTCTCATTAACATTGTAAAAACTGTTTTCGTTTTGAAAAAATAAAACATTATTTTTTATTTATTAAAATCTTAAATAGCCATTTAGGTCAATCGA
Source organism: Delia radicum (assembly GCA_021234595.1). Taxonomy (NCBI): domain Eukaryota; kingdom Metazoa; phylum Arthropoda; class Insecta; order Diptera; family Anthomyiidae; genus Delia; species Delia radicum. Next base: position 277,666,242 of record CM037851.1, on the reverse strand, counting down.
GTAATTGGTTATTAATTAAAAAAAAAAAAATTCTTTATTTAAAATTATAGAAAAATTTCATTTATATTTCAAAACATTTTAAAGGATATCTAAAATGTCATACCAAACAGGATTAATTTTTTGGAGTAACCGATTGATAATATTAAATAATTTTCGTAAGAATAAATGACGAAACACTCTGATTAAATTTTGTTTTGTTTAAAAAGACTTGTGTAACTCAATCGGGAAATTAGTAATAAACGTAACCATTTTAAATAATTAGGTAGTCGTTTGTGAAAATTAATATTCCAAATTAATTTGAACTAGTGATGTAGTTTTTATTTTACGCTGCCTTAACTGAATATGATGCAAGCTTAAGATTTTGTTTCTACAATTTTCACTTTTTACCACATATTGTTTCTTAACCACCCCACTGTTCAGTCGTGTCCGACACAGTTGGTAGAAAAAAAGAAAAAAAAAACATCAATACATCTGAGTATACTTTAGTTCGTTTAATAGCTTAAAGCTATCGGTTAATGTTGCATTTACTATTTTTCAACAAGTTTTTAAACACACATGATTTTATTTTGATTTTTATTTTTTATGAATTTATATTTATTTCTCATATTAAACCGTATATGGTTGGCCATAATAAACAAAAAAAAACAAAAAAAAAAACTGGGAGGCACAGTTTAAAACTCTATTTTACAATATTAGAGTAGATGGTGTTTAAAATTTAACACTTTTTGCCACGATCTATAAGAACACAAACGAGTCAGCGAATAAATACCTAGACTGAATTAAATGTGGAGTGTGTGGTGTGGCATGATGAAATATTTTAGCCTTAAGTTATATATAAAAAAAAAAAAAATAGGTGCTACCACATATTGCGATAAAATAACAATTGTTTTTATGATTTTTTTTTTTTTTTGTGTAAAAAGTATAGAATAAACTTTTTTGTATAAAAAAATTAAGAATTTTTGCAAAATGCCTTTAGACAGAAATGGTTAACAACAAACAGATGTGAAAAACGGAATTTATCTTAAAGCAAAAAGAATTATTTTAAAAAAATATAAATAACAAATTAGAAAATTTTAATTACTTGTAATTTTCTGAACAAAAACCAAATGAAAATCAATTGAAATTCTCTCAAAACCATTAATAATCATGAGAATAATGTTAAATGCTCATATAAATTAAAAGTAAAAGTCATAGTTTTGGTGGTCTTTCATATTAAAGGATTAACACAATTTTGTCTATGTCGTGACATAAACTAACTGAAAACCAAATATACTACAAATATAAACAACAAAATATTATCAATTTTCGTTTATGTTGGCCATAGAAAAAAAAAATTAACCACAAATTATGAAAATAAAAATCTGTTATCTTATATTGCTAAACTTTCATCTTTTGTTGAAAATTTTTTATTGTATTGTAGTTATTATTAAAAGTCTTTCATTTAATTAGTGTTTAATTTTATTTAGAACGTGTTTTAAACACGATTGTGTTGTTTATAACATATAAGCAACAACAACAACAACAACCAAAAGATTAAAGATTCACAGCTAGTAAAGCAATTTATAAACCATAAGAAACAAGTGCAATTTTCCACACAACAATAGCAAAAAAGCAGAAAAAACAAAAACATTTACCAGAAAACAAGTGCATTTTACACAATAGCAAAAAATCATATCTTAAACAAAAGACTTAAGACACATACTTCAAAAAGCTGATATAAAGAAAAAACCACCAACAAACAACAACAAAAAATTTAACAAGAAAACGATCAATGTTTCTTGTTGTTTTTGCTTTTGGTGTGTCTCTTAAAGTATTAAAAAAATATTATTTTTAGAAAAGTTAAAAAATAGTTAATTTTTTCAACAAGCAATACATCAAGCATAAATATTTCTTTAGCAGAAAACTTTATGCTTTTTTTTATTTTATAATGAAAATATTTTTTTTTTTAAGAAAAGAATCATATGGTTTACTACCCGTAGCTTTAAATCATTAATTTAACAGAATATAGAAAAAGACCATTTAATCATAATTTTTTTGTTTTTTTTTGTTCATTCTTTTCATTATATTTAAGCTGTATGTTTAGCAAGGCAAACACAAACTCAGCACACACAGAAAAATAATGTGCCAAACGAATTGAAAAGTGTGGTTTGGTTGCTACAACCCATAAATTTGGTTAACACAACCCTATTTAAATGTGATTTCTGGATATATTGGATGGTGCAACAAAAATTCAGATGTATTAAGCGAATTTCGTTGCAAAAATCCAATTTTCACATGTACCAACCGATTTTAGGCAAAGTAACCGAATTTCTGTTGAAAAAATACTAAAATTTTCTCTGTGTGTACAATCCACATTATGAGCAAGCAATAAGCAACCAAGTGTGGCAAGTAGTGGTAGTAAAAATAAAACAAAGTTATAGGCGGCAAACAAACAATAAAAGCCTTAACTAAACCTCTGATGGTTTTAAACGGGGAAATAAAGACAGACAGTCATTTAACCAAAAAAAAAAAAAAAAAAAAACCGCCATATAGATCTTGTTAAATTTGAAAAAAAGACCTAAACATTAACCTAGGATTTAAAAATAAAAAACAAGGTTAACTCTTAAATAAAAGCAATTCATAAAAAATGTGAACCAAATTTATAATTTTTAATTACTTTTTTGGTGTATATTTTAAAAAAGATTAAAAGGTTAAAGAAATAAAATACAATTTTAAGCATATTATAAATAAAATATTAAATGGGCGATTCCGTTTTTAATAAAAAAAAAATAAATGTTATTGACTTCTTATTTATACAACAAAAAGAAAAAATTCATTCAAATTTTTCGGTTTTAAATTAAAAACGTGAATCATCAAAAAAAAAAAACAAGCCAAAAATTATAAAAATATTTTAGATTAGTTTAGGAAGATTTGATAGTCATTTGGGGGATATAAAAGGAAAGAAAAAGAAACACATTCGACAGACTTCTTGATAGCTTGCTAGCTCATCAGTGTGAAGATCGTTAGGTCGATTCCCACCAGAAATGTAACCGATTAGTAATTGGTTATAAATATCTAAAAATTTGTCTTGGCATTGAAAAATGCATTAATGCAAACATATTTTTTAATTACAGCTTTTGTTTAACTTTTTACAATTTTGAGTACCGATTGTATAAATATAAGAGTAATCGATTGTTTGAAAAATATTTGAGAATTTACATTAACAATAAAAATTACTAGTCATAGAAAAGAGCACAAATTTATATTTTACATCAAAATCCAAAAAAATTACAGTAAAAATATTTTTTTTAATCATTTCAACAAAATTTTGCATAAAACGTTACGTTTATGCATTGAATTTTATTTTTAAATTAGATGGCCTTTGTAACGTCTTATAATTAAACTTAAAGCAAAAATATTTTTTAGCAAAAAAAAATTTTTTTATTGCCAAAAATACTTATGAGTGTTTAGTATTTTTTAGGGCAACTTTTAAGAAAATTAGCGGCTTATAATTAAAAAGTTGACTAAAAAATAAGCAAGCAGCAGCTGAAAAATTCAAAAATTTTGTACCTTTCCATTTGATTTTTCTAATCTTTCAGATATAAAATAGAGGTTTAAAAATTATAGGTTCAGTAACCGTTCTTGTATTTAAATCATTTCGATTTTTATATTGGTATCGATTCCTATTCTCACTTTCACCATTCACCTCAGTTTTCGAACCTTATTTTCTCTCAAATAATACAAATTTATAAATTTTTTATTATCCAATCGTCTTACAATAAACAAATATTTAAAAACCTGAAATCAAAATGGAACTTATAATTAACACTCGGGAAATAATGAGATTCGAAAATTGAGGTGAATGGTGAAAGTGAGAATAGGAATCGCTACCATTGTCTTATTAATTTAAGACGAACATAGCAAATATTTTTTTTTTTTTTAAAGAGAAGCAACACTCAGGAAATTCTTCCTATTAATTAATGTGTTGCTTTCTTTGGAAAGGTGATAGTGGAGAGATGAAAGGTGGTGAAAGATGAAGGGCTTCAAACATGGCAACACTGTAATTGCGCGAGTAAATAGATCTTAGAACAGTTGTTGCTCGCCACCTGATTTAGAGTTGGCGAATTTATTGATGCTTTTTGTTTCATAGCCCTGATTCATTATTTTACTTCGGTGGGGTTAAGTGCTATGGGAACACCGAAGGTGGGAGCAGCGATACATATAAGTGATAGAAAACTCATACATATTATTTTTCTAAATTGATGTTGTCGTCACCGGGAATCGAACCCGGGACCATCTGTGTAACAGTCCAACGCGCTAACCATTACACCACAACGTCCACAGTTATTATAGTTATATTATATTACAGTTATTTTTTTTTTCTGTGATTTATTTTTGGTTTCTGGAATATTTTTTATGTTGACAGAAAATATTTTTGATTTCCCGTCTTTTCTAAAAAATTTGTTATATATAAGTTTTTAATTTGTACAACAAAATGTTATCAATAAATTTATAATAATTGCTCCCTGAAGAAGTCACCCAATGTGGAGACGAAATATTGGAAATAAATAATTATAATTTATAAATAAAGGATCTTAAGCTCATTTAAAAGAAAAATAATTACATAAAAGAAGATCAAAGAATGCTTAACATTTTTAATAAAATATTTAGATACAAATTTTTATAACTTTATACCTGTAAGTGTGGAGTAACATGTTACTGAGGTAAGTTGTTACCTCGATGGACATGCCGTTATTAAAATAATAGTGTTTGTAATAGTAAAGTAACAAGTTACTTTTTAGTTACAAAAAGTTTATTTTCCACCCAAAGCTTAAATAAAATCTCATGTTTAAAATTTTTGTTAAAAACTTTAAAAAATTTAATTGTTAAAAATTAAAAAAAATTAATTTTTAAAAAATAAAAACTTATTACATTTATACTGGATGTAATATGTGTTTTGTAAGGTGTTACCTGATTGGACATGAACAGTATTGCTAATAGAAAAGAAGCCAGTTACCTACCCCAAATTTCTTATTCGCAAACTTATTACCGGGTAATAAAATCTTTTCCTGTGCTAGCCTACACTCATAAACAAGCCCGTACAAATAGTTGAAAATTCAGCTAAGACAACAGAAAATAACTGGTACCCTGAATTTGCGCTAGCAGAATTTTCAATGATGTTGAGAATCACAGTCTGTTAAATTTAGATGTCCTAAATTTTAGAAGAACTAAATTTGAGTTATCAGATGTAGTTAAATTAGCTAAAACAACAGAATTTTTTAGCTGAATCAACTGAAATTTTCTGCTAAAAATGTCTTTCCAGATCTGACCAGGTTTACATTTATTATAAGAAATTATATTCCATATATTATAGTTAATATAGACTAGATACCGAGTAACGATTTTTGGTCCATTTTGCTCTATCTCGCTTAGTTTCCGAGATATCTATGAGAAGATAACGCCATCTACAAGTGATAGCGGAGACACACAAAAATATTTGTTTGAAAACAATCGTGGTTTAAAATAACTTTCAAAATGTGTAAATTTGTTAGTCGCGAATTACTAAATTTTATTTCTTGAGGTAAAAGAAGGTAACTACACACAGAGATAAATTTAGCTATTTGCCAACTGAAGTTTGGGAACTAGGACTCAAATGGCTCAAATTAGTTCAACTGAATTTTAGTTGCAACACACAAATATTCAGAAATATAATGAAAATTTTGTTGTTCTAACTGAATTTATAAGTTGTTACTATTAAAATACACTTTTCAATTCGGTTGGCACTTTATTTCTCTGTGTG
>CM037851.1:277642373-277660363 GCA_021234595.1 Delia radicum | reverse complement strand
TTTTATTAATAAAAAATTATATGCCTCGAACAGGGCTTGAACCGGTGATCTTCCGCTTGTCAGGCAAGTACGTTACCTCTAGCCTTAACAAAATTTAAATATGTTTTTTTAAATTTCAACCTTGAATATTTTCTAGTTTCAAATTTAAGTTTTTTTCTTTAAATAGATTTGTATGTGCAATAGAAATTCAATTGCTACAGTTTATTAGAGTTACCAAGACTATAAAAAAAATTTATATTATTTTAAAATTATTTTATTAACACAAAATTTTTCTCCGCTAACTGGGCTCGAACCGGCGACCTTCTGCTTGTCAGGCAAATACTTTACCTCTTGCCTAAATTCAATTTGAATTTGCATTTTCAAATTTCTACCTTTAATATTTTTTTCTTTCAAATTTAAATATGAATGTCTAAAAATAGATTTGTATGTACAGCAGAAATTGGGTTGCTAATCTTAATAATTTAATATTAAAAAACTTTATATTATTTTAAAATTGTTAACGAGAACTTATATTTTAGATGGAGTGATTGTTTTTTTGCAGGCGAAACTAATATTCGATTTAAACTGCAAATATTTTATTCAACGGATAAAATTTCCGAAAAGTGGTAGGTTGTTGGTATTAAAGTTAATTAAGAAGATAATATTAATTCAATATTGATTAGGAAAACCAATAGTTTGAATGATGTGACTGTGTTTTGGTTAATTTTATATAATTTCATATAGACGCACAAATAAAAACATAACAAATATTACATTATTCAAAAAAACAGGGTCACTGACGAAGGTTCAATACCAGAAACTGTGCAGTCTGATTCAGAAAAATTGAAAATTTACAATGTAGTTATGATTTTTAGAAAATACACTCATTCTTCTCTACCACGCCTTTCACAATTTATATATTTTCTGTTTACAATATAGTTCAATTATTCTGATGATGAATTTTAAGTACTTACAATTCAAATTATTGAATAATGATTAAATTTTGTTGGTTACAATGGAATTCCAACCAATTTATTCTCTAATTCTCTAATTACTCGAACAATTGTTTGATTAATCGAGTAACGGTTAACCGCCCAGCGAAATTTTTTAGAAGAGATTATCTCTGAACATGTTCTAGAACAACTTCTTTTACCACCGGTTACATGGAACCGGTTCTAGAACAGGTTCCTGGTAGTCGAAATGTAAGGTGTCACTGCCTCAGAACCAGTTCTATAACTGGTTTTAGAACCGGTTGTAAAGCAACCTGTTCTTGCTATTTCTAAAGCAACATGTTCTTGCCTATATTGCAAATAGGACAAACTCCATATAAAAAGAACCTGTTGCAGAACAGAAATTAGAACCTGTTACAATACAGTATAAGCTGTTCTGCAACCAGTTATTTGGATTTTACTATTTTACTGGGCGATTGAATACCATAGTAATTGCATATATTTAATTATTTATTAATCAGATTTAAACAAGCTGCATATATCACTGGAGAGCTTATGAAATTATATATAATGTGATTTGTAAATTGAGAAAAGGCTGTTACCGATAATTTCACAATAAATGCAACGGCGGCAAAATTAAAAAAAAAAACAAAAAATAGTATTTCAAATTGTGTACATTATTGTGAACATTTTACCATTTCTTGGGGGACAGTTAAAGTCTTATTTTGGAATTTAAAAATAAAGCTTTAAGGATCAAAACTATTAAAACTGTCCATCGCTGTATATCAGTTTGTCATTCCGTTTGTAACTCAACGACAAAAATACTATTGATCGGCATGAATAGCAAAGCCGATATAGCAAGTCCGTCCATTTGTCTGTTAACCCATTACCACCCACTGTCCCCACATAAAGACACCTATATTTTGTGGCGTCAAAAGTTTTGTTGGATAAAAAGAAAATATTTTTTAGTTTTTATGGATTACCTAGATTATAATTAACAAAATAATGTAAAAATGGGTTGGCTGCTATTTAAATTTGAAAACTGCGAATTGAGCGATGAATTTTTAATTTTTCTTTTTGAACGTGTATTCAATAATATTAAATTATATCTAATTCAATACAATTATATACAATACCCATGAATTTGTATGGGGACAAAATTCGGATGAAATTGTATCTACACACAGAGAAATAAAGTGCCAGCCGAATTGAGAAGTGTATTTTAATAGTAACAACTTATAAATTCAGTTAGTACAACGATATTTACATTCGATTTCTAAATATTTTGGGTGTTGGAACTAGAATTCTGTTGAATTAACCGAACTTTGTTGTGAAAACTAATATAAAGTAGTGCCAACTGTCTGAAATTTGTAATAACAGATTTAGAATCGTACTAACCGAATTTCAGTTGGCAAATAGCTAAATTTTATTCTGTGTGTAATATACATACATCAAATTGTATAAATTTGTATCTAATTGTGTTGAATTCAACCTAATTCAATACAAATGTATCGAATATTATACTATTTGATGTATTTTAGATACAATTATATGTTCTCATTTTTCGGATCAAATTTGATATTATCGCATATCTAATTTGCATATAATTTAATAGTGCCGCATATAATTTTTTTTGATTGGTTATTTAACAAGTTTTAAACAATTTTAAGCGGCAAATATTTTATATTTTTCATTACACGACAAATATCTTTTGTATTTTTTAGATATAAAACTACTGAACCGATTTAAAAACAGTTTTCTACAGATATGTTGCGCATTAAACGACATTTGTCACAAATTAAAAAATAAAAATTATTTCAAAAACTTCTCCATACTAATATTTTTAACGCGATTTTCTGTTTTAGGAGGCTTAAATACATAATGAAAAAATATTCGAATGTTTGTCGAATGTTTGCTGTAAACTAGTGTAATTTGTACTTCGAATAACTTTTTTAGTATGCTGTAACTTTTGAGTAGTGATTTATCCGGTTTTGGGTAAACAAAGCTCAAGGGAAAAGTAAGAAAAAAATGTTATGTTTCATTATTTTTTTTTTTTTGGATAAAATCAATTTCGTCGACCCCCCGCTTCAAAGAATCTGAAAAAATTCTCAAAAATCGTTTGGATCTTAACCTTTTTTATTTCCCTTTACAAGTTGCAAAAACCACTATTTTAATTTTTAAAGATTTTTACAATTAAAAAAAAAAATAATTTATACAAAAAAAAAAAACTTACCCGTTGTTTTCGTACTTCTTATCTCTAAAGGAACACCACAACAATAACCACTTAATAAGTGACTATTTGTATTTGAAATTTCTAATATTTCTAATTCAAAATTACCAATGGCAGATATCTGAAAAGAAAAAAATATATATTTAAAAGAATATATAAAAACAAAGTAAAAAGACAAAAACCAAAAAAAAAACAGTGCATTTAGCATAAATACAAAATTTTTTACACTATTTTCAAATTTTTTATTAAGAAAAAATAGAAAAATTTATTATTTAAGAAAAATTAATACTTTTGTTATTTTGTTTCAAAACTTTGAAAAAAAAAATGTATATCAAAAAAATTGTCATTTCACAAAATTGTCATTAAAATTAACATTTAATAAAAGAGTTAATGACAGTGGCAAAATTATGACCTATGAAAGTGCGTTGATTTATATTGAAAACTTAATAAAAGTTTTTCGTCTCTAGGGACAGTAAAAAAAAATTAGCTAAACGTGAAAAAATGTCCAACTTTCGTCACTCATTAGATTAAATAAAACAATAATTTTCTATTGTTTATATTTATAAATAAATACCGAGACAAATTACATATATAACAACAAATTCTTTGTCATCAATCATGATTTATGATATTCAAATTTCTCAGCAAAAAAAAATTCCTTATTTATTTCTATATATTCAGAGATAACTTTAGTGGACAAAAAATAATGAACATTTTTAATATACCAACGAAACTTTTCTTTACAAAATGAACAAAAAACTTAATGAAAAACTTCATACTTTTTATGAAACTTGATTGATGTAACTTTGTCATTGAGTTAAAAACTTTAACTCATAAAATGTAATTTTTATGAAAACTTTTTTTAACTCAATGAAAAGTTTTAATTATATTATAACGAGCTTCCAACCTCCGTATATTTACAAAAATAAAGCAAATCAAACATATTAGCTAGGTTGATACTAGTATTTCGATCTGGCTAAAGATCTCATCAGAACCCGAAGTTTTAGAAAAGTTAGAGCCTCCATAATAGGCAGAACTTTAACAAAAAACCTATTAATCATTAATTTTGCTCCATTCTTGTCTTCTTAGTAATCAAGCACGTGGTTAGGGTCTTTTCCTAACAAGCATCATGACGTTACTAAACTTTGAAGACCAAAAATGTTCTATTTATATAAAAAACTCTGGTTTACTCTGGTTCAAGTAATTTTTTTAATTTTTGTATAAAAGCTGTTTCATGGCTTTAATGCAAAAACTCATTAATATCAATCAGATAAATAAAAATTGCGTACAATCAAAAATTTTCATATAAGGGTGTCTTCTGTTTTGGAAAATTTTTTTTTCGATTTTTATTTCTGTATATTTTTTTTTTTAGCTTAGATTTTCAAATAAATTATCCTAAAAGGATATTTCGAAATTAAAATAGTTTATGAGATACAATTTTTGTAAAGCAATGTTTTTGCCTAAATGAGGCATTCATTGTGTGACAGAAAATTGAACTTAAACACGTTTTTCTCGAAACCACGTTTTTCGAACTTCTACACAGGGTTTCTCAAGTTAACGATTTTGATGATATAGGGCTTAATCGACGCAGAATTAACATGGCTATCGTTCACTGCTCAATGTTTCGGAAAAAAATTGTTTACTATGTGTTTTTTTACACTAGACTACAAAAAAAAGTGGTCAAATATCTATTTTTAATTTTCAAACGCCCGCCATTTTGATAAATACATTTTTTTATGAATGAACATGGGAAGATACCAACCAATTTTACAGTTTTGCTTTCAGATAACCGTGACTACTGGAAAGATGCATACCAACAAGACACCTTTTTTGGTAGTCCCTCCTTTGGAGGCTGAGAACTTCTCAAACAACCCACTTATTAACAAATTGTTAATTTTGTATTTTTTTGATGAATTGTGCAACCAAATACAAAAAACAGAATTAAAAAATTTTCATTCCACAAGTTTTTAAAAAAAATTAGTTAAAATTCAACCTGTCCAAACAAGAAGACCCCCTTAACTATCCTATTTTGTAACAATTTTGTCATGGTTAAGTTAGATTAGAAGAGCTATTTATGGGGTAAATGAAAATGTGTTGTTTCATACTTCAATTTGAATAAAAGTAATTTTGTCACTAGGGACTATGTAATAAAAATATCTAAAATGAGAAATATACATGTCACACTTTTGTCATATATTACATTTTATGAAATTCTAGTGATAAAATTAAAATTATATGCACAAAATCTAAAACAAACGAAATCTTACTTAAATATTATTATTTTTTCGCAACTTTGTCATAGAAAATTAAAGGAAGTTTATGACAATAAAAAATAATGATATAATAATAATTGTAAAAAAAATATATTTTTTTTACAACAAATAAATACCGAGACAAATATATGACATAAATATAACAAAAAAAATAATTGTCACACTTTTGTCGTATATAATATTTTATACCTATTCTAGTTTTTCAGTGAGAAAAACCCTTCATCCATTTCATAACTATAATAGAAAAAAAATTTTAACTTTACAATAATGTATTGTCACTATTTTGTCACACTTTAGTTAGATTAGAAGAGTTATTAAAAACATTATATCGTAGCAGATAAACAAAAGTTATTATTTTTGTAATTTAAAAACTTCAAAATAACACAGTGGACAAAATAATTAGAAGTTCACAAATGTAATTGCGATTTTTTCCACAATATTTGCAATATTTTAAAGTTTTTGCTACCACATAAGAATAACAATAATGCCAGTCGAAACTAACCCCCCTTGATCATTTTTGCTAACAATTTATAACAATTTTTGGTTCTTTCCAGAGAAACTAAGCAAAAAAAAAATAGTATGACAAATTATATAACAAAATTGTATGACAATTGTAACTTCTTTTAATAATAAAAATAATTTAAAATTTTTTTTAAAAAAAAGTAATCACATTTATAAACATGAATGATAAATAGACCTTAGCTAACAAAGTTCTAGATTAAAAATTACAAAGAAATGTTCATTTATTTTACGATTAATTGTTATCTTAGTTAGTATTAACTTGCAATGCAATCTAAATTAAAAGTCACAACATATTTGCAACTTAAAGTTGCAAAGTTGCAACAAACTAGTTTTAAGTTTTGCAGAAATAAGGCGCTTAAATAAATTATGAAAAACTGTTTTTTTTTCTCCAATTGAGCCAAGTCAAAAGAAAATTGTTGCTTGATACGACATGACGCCACACGAACAAACAAGTGTATGTTGCAGTAAAAAAACACTCTGTATTTGTGGATTTTTTTTTAAAAACCTTAACAAAACTATGACAATGACAATCCTGAGTTGTGCGTATAGTACGTATGTCTAACCGACTTTATAAAACTATAGTTTATAATATCCAGGGACCGGAAATTTATGCAAATGCATATTTTTTTCTTTAAATCTAAGAACAGGGTAAACAAAATATCGACTTGTTAGTGCATATTTTTACATTGTTTGCTATAAAAACATATTTTTGCATATATCACTTTATATTTTTACCTATTTTGCCTTGAATGCATATTTTTATTGCATATTTTTACTTATATTGCATTTTTTTACTGGAGTTTTTTTTTAGTTTTTCGTAAAACGTCACTCTTTATATTTATTTATATTTGACCAACTAAAGACTAGACTGAGGAGGCTCCAGGCTGCTCAAGACCTATTAAGTATTGCCTTAAATTTTATTTGCAAACTGGGATGAAGAGATATGGGTTTAAGTTGTATGCATATTTTTTAGTACAAATTATTAAAATGTTTGCTAATTATGCAAAACGTGTACAGAGAATATATTAAACAATACAAATTAACTTTAAAATGTAACATAAATGACTTAAAAACACAAAAATTGTTAATTTAAAAATATTTGAAGTGCATATTTTTTTAGTTTTTAGTGCATATTTTAAAATGTTCTTGCATATTATAGGCAACTAAAAAACTGTGTTAAAGTGCATGAATTTCGTGTCCCTGCTAATAACTTATAGTTCTACGTATTTCAGATGTGACTAGTTACATGACATTCATTAATTAAACTGAAATCATAATTTTTGATTTAAGTAAAAAAGTAAGGGAATGTATCCTAATGTGGCCCTATATCTTGGATTTGGGCTATATAAAAAAAAGAACAAAGTGAAATATTCCCAATTCAAATACATCAGCTTCTAGACTTCTTGGGTATTTTTTGAATATACATAATTTTCTTGTGGCAAGTAATTTAAAAAAGTTATACAACCATTTTTCAAAACAATTCAAAAGGTTCACATTAGGGAACATGTACCCTAAAGTGGGCGGACCTGAATTAAAAAATTCTCTAAAATCATTTAAGATTGTAAGACAATGAATTAAAATCGACGAAAATTTGTATTTAAATAAAAATTTACTTTAATTTTGTTCATTAAAATGTTTCATGTATCGTTCAAAGCGGCTAAAGTGTTTTATATGTAATGCTAACTTTTTTAATTGCGGTAAACAAACGACGGCTTCAGACCTGCTATAAATACGCTTCGAATAATAATAGAACAATCTCTAGAAATGCAATCACCCTCTATATATGCAGTTTGTTGACTATGAAAAGGCATTTGACTCTATAAATAGAGATTGTATATGGGCTGAACTGGCCAACTTCGGCGTGCCAGATAAAATAACACGCATGTTACGATGCATTTGAATGCACCGTGTTACATGATGGTGAAATCCCTGTGTCATTTAAAACAACGTCTGGAGTTAGACAAGGGTGTTTATTATCATTGCTTTTATTTCTGATTGTATTAGATGCTGTTGTTAAACGCTCAACTGTAAATAAGCCGAGAGGAATTGTATGGGACCCCTTAAACCCGCAGACACGATTAGAGTCACTTGATTATGCCGATGACAAATGTGAGCTTTCTCACAATCGTGCTCATATACAAGCAAAAATTGATGATAAGATGAGATTAATACCAACAAAACAAAGGAAATACGCATAAATACAGAGTCAACACAACCATTAACCATCGGCAATCACGTAATATAAAATGTAAACGAGTTCCAATACCTGGGCAGTATGATAGATACACGTGGGGGTGCCCTTCTTGATGTCACGACAAGAATACGAAAAGCCAGAGGTGCTTTTTGCGCTATTATCGAAATCATGGAGGTCGAACGAATACAGCAAAAAGACCAAATTAAATATATTTTCAGCCTGTGTACTCTCGGTCTTATTATATGGCTGTGAAACATGGCTGGTAACAGAAGAAATTAAGCGAAAAATGCAAGTGTTTACCAACAGATGCCTTCGTATAATATTCAGAATATTTTGGGCCCAACACAATAAGTAATGTCCAACTACTCGCCATAGCCAAATATGACTGATATAAACTGCGAAATCCGAAGAAGAAAACTTGGCTGGATAGGGCACACACTAAGAAGAGAAGACGATTATATATGCCACCCAAGGTAGCAAGAAAACGAGTAAGACCGTGCAACTCTTGGCGTCGCTCAACATTGAGTGAAATTAATAACCTGCCATGATTTTAGTAATAGAAAGATAAATAGCTTATTAGAACTAAGAAGTTTTGCAAATAGACGCTCCAGATGGAGATTTCTTATTGAGAGCCTATGCCCACAATGAGGTAGCTCTAAAATATTTTAGCGCATGGCTTATTATTATTATTATTTATTTATAAACAAACGATTTTTATTGTGAAAGGCTTGGTAGAGAAGAATGAGTGTATTTTCTAAAAATTTTTAGTTTGTTGTTAAGCATGTTGATAAATTGTCCAAAATATACTAGAACAGTTAAAGTAATGCGGAAGTTATTTAAAAAAAGACTAATAAAACTTGGGCAAATATTAAAAAAAAAAAAAAATATATATATATATATATATATATCAAAGGTCCACTTTAGGGAACTTTATGAAAATTAAATTTTCACATTTTCCTATTTATTATTCGTTTTAATTCGTGTAAAAAAGCCTGGTTGAAAGTAAAACGAATGCCCTTTTTTCTAACAAATTACAATTTAAGGTCAAAAATGGTGCTTAATATTAAAAATTTAGAACTTTTTTAACTTATTTCTGATTTTATTGTATTTTTGGTAGTATTTTTTATACTCTAAAAAACTGTTTTAAAAAAAACATAATTTTTTTGTTTTGATATTCTAGAAAACACTCAAACAAATTGACAACAATGTTAAAAGCATTTCTTAAAAGCATTTTACTTTCAGCCGAAAAAAAAGCATTAGGAATCCTTAATATGAAATGTATTTTATATGTTAAAAGGTTAAATTAGACTAATTTAACAATAATTATTGAAAAATTAGCTTTTTAAAAAAAATATTCCTTAAAAAGTACAAAATTTTACGAAATCAGAATTTTTTTATTTATGTTCGAAAAAGCAGCGTTGCCAATAAAATAAATGTGTATGAAAACAGTGATACCATCGTAATTCAATCTGCATAAACTTAATTGGTTCACAATTTAAAGCTGAACCAAATAAATGAATAACTAAAATCTTTTTTTGCAAATAGACGCTCCAGATGGAGATTTCTTATTGAGAGCCCACAATGAGGTAGCTCTAAAATATTTTAGCGCATGGCTTATTATTATTTATTTATAAACAAACGATTTTTATTGTGAAAGGCTTGGTAGAGAAGAATGAGTGTATTTTCTAAAAATTTTTAGTTTGTTGTTAAGCATGTTGATAAATTGTCCAAAATAGACTAGAACAGTTAAAGTAATGCGGAAGTTATTTAAAAAAGACTAATAAAACTTGGGCAAATATTAAATAAAAAAAAAAAATATATATATATATATATATATATAATATATATATATATATATATATATATATATATATATCAAAGGTCCACTTTAGTTAACTTTATGAAAATTAAATTTTTCACATTTTTGTTTTATTTATTATGTTTGTTTATGGAATCAAATAGTTAAAATTAAGAATAAAATTCTTACTGTTTACAAAAACCCGACTTGTTATTCACTTTTTATATTTACGAAAAATTACACTTTATATTGCGTTTTTTTGAAAAGATGCAATAAAACCAAGAAACTTTTTTTAAATAGTGATAGCGGAAATAAAACTCAATGACAGTTGACAGTTTTAATATATTCATGCAACAACACGAAATAAGGTCCACTTCAGGGAACAGGCCACAATTGGGTACATTCCCTTACCAAAAAAAAAAAACAGCTCAAATATAAAAAGGTATTAAAAAATACTTTAAAAAATCATATCTTGTCTCCAAGACTGTTGAGGACTTGGTAAAAAGTAGAATTTTAACTATATAAACTAAAAAGAATTAGCGGCATACCATAAAATCCATGCATGCATCTTCCGATCAAGGGGGAAAAATCTTTAAGAGTTTTTCTTGGTGAAGTGGTAGAAAAGAGGAAGAATAAGAAGAAGAAAATATGATAAAATATGCAACAACCGGTTTGATTTTTTAATACCAAATCAAAAAAAGATCAAAGCTAACTGAGAATAAGAAAAAGATGAAGATTGTAAAGAAAAACATTAAAATTGTAAACCTGGTCAAGTCTTGATGAAAAGGAAAGAAAAACTATAAAGATTGATCTTTTAGAAAATTGATGTTTTATTTATATAAAAAAAAAGATCAATTTGATGATGAAAAGAAGCAAAATGTTGAAAACATAATGAAGAATAAAAATAAAATCACACAAATATATGAAGAAAAATGTACAGCAGAGAAATGAAAGAATTAAAACTATAACTAAAGTCATGATCACAGAGAATCATATTTAAATTAACATTTCATTTCTTTTATGAACATTTTCAAATAAAGTATGAATCTTATTAATTTAAATATGATACTTGTTAAAATAAAGTTTTACGTATTTAAATAAATATTTCAACAATATAGATATTTACGCATATTCAAATTAAAGAGAAAACAAACTTATGGTGTTTTCTTTTCTCTAGCCTTTCTAAAACTTCGGGTTCTGATGAGATCTTTAGCCAGATCGAAATACTAGTATCAACCTTAGCTAATATGTTTGATTTGCTTTATTTTCGTAAATATACGGAGGTTAAAAGCTCGTTATAAATTGAAAATAACATAAAAATAATCTCGATGTATATAAAAACAAAAAACTAATATAACCTGTAAAAAATATTACTTGAGCCAGATTACACACTAAAAATTTTTTATATAAATAGAACATTTTTGGTCTTCAAAGTTTAGTAACTTCATGATGCTTGTTAGGAAAAGACCTAACCACGTGCTTGATTACTAAGAAGACAATAAGGGAGCAAAATTGATGATTAATAGGATTTTTGTTAAAGTTCTGCCTATTATGGAGGCTCTAGCTTTTCTAAAACTTCGGGTTCTGATGAGATCTTTAGCCAGATCGAAATACTAGTATCAACCTAGCTAATATGTTTGATTTGCTTTATTTTTGTAAATATACGGAGGTTGAAAGCTCGTTATAAATTGATAAAAAAAAATGTAACATTTTTGCCGTTAACGAGGGATATAATGTTCTTTTCCAAAAAAAAAAAAGGTAGCTTTGTAAAAGGGTACCGTTTTCTTTTCTAATAATGTTTACAGCTTCAAAGTGCAAAAAAGTGCCTGTTTTGCCTAGAAAAAAATCACAGGGTGAGATATTACCCTAAAAAACAGATGATATTTTACACTTTTGTTTGTTTTAAAAAAAAAAACATAATAACCCCTGTTACGGCTTTTAAATCAGAGCGAAAGTGAAAATTTTAGAATTTTTCGGTGTTCTGGCGATTAAATTAGAACGTTTTTCCCTATTTATTATTCGTTTTAATTCGTGTAAAAAAGCCTGGTTGAAAGTAAAACGAATGCCCTTTTTTCTAACAAATTACAATTTAAGGTCAAAAATGGTGCTTAATATTAAAAATTTAGAACTTTTTTAACTTATTTCTGATTTTATTGTATTTTTGGTTGTATTGTTTATACTCTAAAAAACTGTTTTAAAAAAACATAATTTTTTTGTTTTGATATTCTAGAAAACACTCAAACAAATTGACAACAATGCTAAAAGCATTTCTTAAAAGCATTTTACTTTCAGCCGAAAAAAAAGCATTAGGAATCCTTAATATGAAATGTATTTTATATGTTAAAAGGTTAAATTAGACTAATTTAACAATAATTATTGAAAAATTAGCTTTTTAAAAAAAATATTCCTTAAAAAGTACAAAATTTTACGAAATCAGAATTTTTTTTATTTATGTTCGAAAAAGCAGCGTTGCCAATAAAAATAAATGTGTATGAAAACAGTGATACCATCGTAATTCAATCTGCATAAACTTAATTGGTTCACAATTTAAAGCTGAACCAAATAAATGAATAACTAAAATCTTTTTTTTCAATTTTAAAAGTATTGTAATTATATTTTACAAGATTTTAGTAACAATAAATATTAAGAAAACATTGTTTATTTGGGAAACATTCATATGGCATCTCTCTTTTAGAACATATAACATCAAAACATGTGTTCAATCATATGTTAATAAAAGCGCGCTCATAAAGAAAAGAAAAAATTTTTCAAGTTTAATAATTTTAGCTTAAAAATACAAAAAAAATGTAAGTTACATATTTTTAACAATGTGTTACATCTGTACATATATTATTGTTTAATATTACATTTGCAGGGGCAAACATAGAAACGCGAAGCAGGGTGAGATAATCCTTAGATTTATGACAGAACATTCGGGAGTGACACGAGGTTTTTTTAAAGGCGACAGAGTTGTTCTAGAGAAGATGTGGTTGAAACTGAAGGACGATTTGAACGCTGCAGGTCCACCAGAAAAGGACGTAACCTCTTAGAAAAAAGTAAGTGCTTCCAAAATAATAACTGGTTAAAATAAATTACTTTTTTAATTTTATAGCTTTGGCTTGACTGATTTTTTCCAAAATCATGACAAAGTCTGTTTTGTTGACACGACAAAACCCTATGAACCTTTAAAAAATCGTGACTTTTATTACTGTTTACAAAAAGAAAATAACACTTACGCAGAGTCTGTGATGGACAAAGGGTCCGAAACCAAAGGGTCTTAAACCACGTTTTCTTATATTTTCATTGTAGGATTATTCTTCTTTTCAGTCCTGTAAAACTTAATATAAAGCCGTGTGTCCAATACCAAGTTTTCATTGCAGAAGTTGCTTCCAGAAGTGACTTCCAGAAGTTTTTGTTCGTGTAAACACGTATTAGAAGTCGACTTCCAGAAGTCACGGCTTGCAGAAGTTACTTGCAGCAATGATAGTGGAAACACGTCTTTGTTGCTTGCTGGAAGTAACGTGAAACGACTTGCTGTGAACTACAAGTGTTTTGAAGACTTGCAGAAGAAGTCGGGTATACGTGAGTAAACGGTTTGTGGTATTCTCTTCTGTTTTCAGTTTTGTTTTGTGTTTTTTTTTTGAGTTCTTTTCAAAATTTATAAAAATGGACAAAAATAAATTCGTTTGGAGTAGTGAAAAAACACATTTGGTAATTGAAAAACAAGAAAGTTATCCTGAATTATGTGACACGTCCTCAAAAGACTATAAGAATAAAATTAAAAAACAAAATGCTTTAAAGGCAATAGCTAAACACTTCTTTTCGTTTTTTTTTTTTAATTTGTTTCTTTTTAATTAAATATGCTGCGATGGCAGCTGCCATTCTTATTTTGCCAACAAGACATTTTTACACTGTCATTCGTAAAAAAGCAAACTACTGCAAGCTGTACTCTCATTGTGTGGAAACACGTCTGCAATTTCTTGCAGCAAGTTCGTCGTGATAACTTCTACAAACTACTTCTGCAAGCAGACTTCCGCAAGTTTCGGTTTGAGTGGAAACACTTCAGCAAATATTTGCAGAAGTTCTTCCGCAAGTGACTTGCTAGTGGACACACGACTTAAAAGCAGACGGCATTTTAAATTATTGTAATTTTTGTTTTTTAATAAACAATGTTTTTGGCAAGAAAACCATATGTTTTTGGCACTTCGATAATAATTCCGGAAAAAATTCGAGTTTTCGATAGCTTTTAGGGTTTGAGAACAACAAATTTTAATATCGTCTGATTTCACAAATTCGTTCTAATTGCAAAACGTTCTAAAGTAGGGACATGGGCGAATGATACATAATGTATCATTTTTGTTTTTTGTTTTATTTTATATACACATGTACTTACGTTAAACTCCCCAGTGAAATAGTAAGATCCAAATAACTGGTTGCAGAACAACTTATACTGTATTATAACCGGTTCTAATTTCTGTTCTGCAACTGGTTCTTTTTATATAGAGCTTGTCCTATTTGCAATAGGTTCTTTACCTCCAAACAAGAACAGGTTGCTTTGGAACCAGTTTTGACTCCCATGAACCTCTTCTAGAATCGGTTTCATGTAACCGGTTGTAAAAGAAGTTGTTCTAGAACAGGTTCTGAGGTAATCTGTTCTAAAAAATTTTGCTGGGTCTTTTATAAGAAGTTAGACTTTCATAATTTTCATTGACAAACTAAAATTGTTTTATTAAATTTGAAAAACTAATTGCAAAAAGTTATAATTTGTAAAATTTTGCATTATCTTCTTTTTTTCATTTGTTTACCTAAAACAGCTGTTCACAAAAAACAGTGTGGCATATTTGTGTTCTATTCTGGGCATAAAAAAACGCATTTTTTGGGGGTTATGGCAAAATTAAAAAAATTAACATTTTAAAAATGCGACATTTTTTTATCAGAAAAGAAAACACCATTAGTTTGCTTTCAAAGCTGTTTCTTATGGATTCAATGTTGTTTCTGCTTAATTTTATAAATTATTTTTTTAGTGTTTCAGTGATTTTGAATAATTCAGAACTAAATTATATAAATCTAAATAATTGTAAACAAATTTTAATAAACAAGTTAATTTAAATGAGTTAAAATGAATTGAAATTAATTAAAATAAATTTAAATAATTTAAAATTAATTGAGATGAATCGATGAGAGGTGAAGTTAATTCGAATGAATTGAAACTAATTAAAGTGAATTGAAATAAATTAAAATTAGTAGAAATTAATTAAAATGTAAAATAATTAATGTAAATAAATTTAAATGAATTCAAATTAATTAAAATGGATTGATTTTTAATAATTAATCTAGATGACCCGGCAGACGTACTCCTGTCCAAAATTCCTAAAAACAATCAGAGTTTCATTTTAACCGCAGATATTTCCATATAAATTTGACGTTCATAACCATGGTTAATCTCTAAACTTTGGTTATTTTGAGATAAGGTAGCAGAACTTAGTTTGTTTGTGATCGTTTTGAAATGAGAGAAACAAATTAAGTCAGAAGTTTGTTTCTTAACAATACCCTATGGGGAATGGGACCGGTTCTGCGTGCGCCACAGGATCGGTCCCTTCATGCCAAAGAGCGGTCCTCTGCTAAATCCTACCATATGTAAACAACTGGCAACTTTAACATTGGCTTGTCATAGGAGGGGGTCATTTGTCCTGCTTTAAACCACATAGTGGCATGCCACAGGACTAACCAAAGATGGGCATACCACAAGACTGTCGCAAAAGGCCCATGTCGTATAAAATAAACGAAAACTAAACAGCTTCCAATGGGTAAAATTCTGGCCAACTGACTTTTTCTTGTTAATAAGCCTTCTGGTTAAGTGGTATGTCCTCCCTTTACCATTCACAGTATTGGTAATTTATTATTTATATTTAAGTATTAAATTATACCAGTCCTGTGATAAGTCTTTCTTTAACCAGTTACTTTTAGATCAATTGACTCCTCATTCCCCATAGGGTAAATTCAGCTTTAGGGTGTTTATTATAATGTCTAAAGATTAATAATGAATATACTCAAACAGAATATTTTTAAATATTTTCAATGTCGAACAGTGTACCTTAAAAAGTTTTTAAGTTTAATCAATCTAGACAATACAAACTTAACTGACACAATTAACATTTTTAATTAAATTCGTTAAGTCTAGTAAATTTTAGATTGATTCAACACAAATTGAAAAAAAATTAATTATTATTAAGAATGAAATTTATATCAATTTAGTTTAAGATACAGCTCAAATTTTGACAGAAACAGAATCGATTCTTTTACATTCTGTCTGATACACATTCACATATGAATGTATAAATTAATGATCATCACATCACAGGTGGGAATCTGGGAATATTTACGTTTGATTTTTTCTTATAACGTTTTTTTTTTTTGTTTTTTGTATTTCCACAATATTAAAGGCCGTTACAAAAAACCAAATCAAAACAAAAGAAACATAAAAAAATAGAAGAAGAATTAAGAAAAAAAAGAGGTGGAATCGAATGCAACAGCAGCAACATACAACAAAAAAAAAAAACACTACTATAGTATTAACAGACATTGATCAATCCACAAATGAAGATGATTATATTGAATGCATCTTGCATGTTGCATGAAAACGAAGAAGATGTGCCTGCGATGATGCTGATGAAATGGACAAAAAAAATAAAAAAAAGATGGGATATGTGTGTTTATCAAGACACATTCAGTCGTCATCATACAGTGAAACAGATGGACAACAATTGCAATGTAACATACCACCATTTATCCGAATGAACAATCCTTTTACAGAAATTACAGCCTTAGACTGTTATTGGTATTGTTTCTGTTTGTGGGTATTTTAGTAAAATGCTTCTTTTAGCATATGAAATTAAAGCAATACTGAGAGAAATAAATTTGTGATATCATTTTAATGAAAAACTACAGAAGGTTGGTTATGCGGCCTAATTTGTATGAGATCTTTTTGAAATTTACACAAAAAGAAAAATCTAAAAATTTTTGTAAACTTGCATTAATTACACACAGAAAACAGTTTTGTAGTTGCAACCGCATTTTTTGCCAACCGAATTTTTGTGGTTGCACGTACTATCACTACTATTAAATTGTCATACTATTGTAACAACCGACATTTATTTACAAATTTCGAATTTTTATTGTAACAATTGAGTATTTTATGTTTATGGACAAAAATTTATTTTATTAATAAAAAAATTATATGCCTCGAACTGGGCTCGAATCGGAGATCTCCCGTTTGTAAGGCAATTACTTTACCTCTAGCCTAAACCCAATTTAAACATGTTTTTTTTTTAAATTTCAACCTTGAATATTTTCTTGTTTCAAATTTAAATATTTGTCTTAAAATAGATTTGTATGTACAATAGAAATTCGGTTGCTAATCTCAATATTTTATTAGAGTTACCAAAACTATAAAAAAAAATTATATTAGTTTAAAATTATTTTATTAATAAAAAATTCTTCTCCGCGAACTGGGCTCGAACCGGCGACCTTCTGCTTGTCAGGCAATTACTTTACCTCTAGCCTTAACTCAATTTGAATTTGTATTTTCAAATTTCTACCTTGAATATTTTTTTCATTCAAGTTTAAATATTAATGTCTAAAAATAGATTTGTATATACAACAGAAATTGGGTTGCTAATCTTAATATTTTATTAGAGTTACCAAAACTATTAAAAACTTTATATTAATTTAAAATTGGTAACGAAAACTTATATTTTAGATAGAGTGATTGTTTTTTTGCAGGCGAAACTAATATTCGATTTTAACTGCAAATATTTTATTCGAAAGGTGTTGGTTGTTGGTATTAAAGCTAATGTAGAAGATAAAATTTTTTCAACATTGATAAGGAAAACCAATAGTTTGAATGATGTGACTGTGTTTTGGTTAATTTTATATATTTTCTGTTTACAATATAGTTTAATTATTCTGATCATGAATTTTAAGTACTTACAATTAAAATTATTGTATAATGATTAAATTTTGTTGGTTAGAATATAATTCCATC
>CM037851.1:277549515-277642273 GCA_021234595.1 Delia radicum | reverse complement strand
CTGTGTGATCCAACTTGTTCTCTGTGTGTAAGGATTTAGAATAAAAATTTAAGATATTGTTCGTATTATGGTTAGCAGGTGGACAGAGTATACCGGATTCAATTCCCGGGACGACAACAACTATTTAAAAAAAATTATATATATGAGTTTTCTTTTCTATCCCTCATATGTATCGCAGCGCCCGCCTTCGGTATTCATATAGCACTTAACATCACCGAAGTAAAATAATGATCGGGGCTATGAAACAAAAAGCGTCAATTTTTATCAAATTGAGGTTTTTAACTTATTCGATTAATTAAGATTTCAAAATTACTCGAGTAACTCGAATAACTCGAATAAGTTAATAATTTTATTTCATTAATTTGTCCTTAAAAATACATAAAAACACAAAAAAAAATCAAAATTAGGAGTTCCTAAAAGTATTTTATCAATATTAATTAATTTAAAACTAGAAAAAAAAGTCCTTAAAAATATACAATAGAGATGTTTTACCTTTTGTCTTTTGTTTTCATAAAGATTGACTTTAAGTTTTTTTTTGGCAATATCAAAAAATATAAAGGCAAAATATAATAATTTTACGCAACAAAAGTTTGTTTTTCGATTTTATTTTGTTTGCAAAATAGATGATTTTTAATGTATGTGGTAAGGTTAAGTATAGATCAGAAAGAAAAGACAAGAGTGACGGCTAAATCCGACCTGTAACACCAAAAAAATTATGAATTCAGTTTAATTCGATCTTGTAAAAAAAAAAAAACGTCATTACAATCTAATAGTTTTGCGATTTGTTGCGATTCTAATTGTTGAATATTTATATATATCAAAATTTTGCTTAATTTCTGGAAATCGGACCTTTTGGTCTAACATATTCTGGTAACATCGTGAAATAGAGACGGAGAAGATTAGAAAAATAAACAAAAATCTTAAAATAGAATATTTGGGTTGTTAGTGTTAGTGGCAAAATTAAAAAGAAATTGACATAATGAAAAAAGTAGCCACAATAAAAAAAGAAAAAAACAGTTTTGTAGATGTTTTTCAAAACTTTGGTATTTTAGCGATTTTTATAAATAAAATGTTTGCTATTCTTTTTTTCCAATTTTGGAGTTTTTCTCAATTTCGAGTTTTTTTCTATTTCGGCAATTTTTTCGCTATTTTCAATTTCAGCGACTTTTTTTAAATTTCAAGTACTTATTTTGATTTTGGCGACTTTTTTAAACTTGGTCAATTTTCTACAATTTTTTTTTGTTTTTATTTTGTCGATTTAAGTTTTTTTTTGGCAATATTTTTTTTTTTGAGATTTTTTAAAATTCTTTTAATTTTAAGATATTTAAAAATTTTTAAGATTTTTAAATTTTTTTCTTTTTTTGTAAATTTGAATTAAAATTATAATATTATCTATTAAAAATGTGTTTGAAACTAAAACAATATTCATTTCAATTTTTAAAAGATATGATTAAATCTTAATTGAAAATAAGACCAATTTCTTAATTGGAACCAAATTCAATTAAACTTGTAATTAAATTAACAAATATTTTAATTAAAAACTCGATTTCAGTTTATTCTATGTATATTCCTCTCAGTGCATCTTCTGTTACCAAAAATCACTAGAATTCTGTATAAAAAAAAAATCTTGAATTTCCGTACTTCATACCAAACTTAAACGGATATTAAAAGAAAACCAGCGTCAACAATGATGATGTCTAGGGCTCGGAAGTTATAATAGTGTTTTATGTACATAAAATGTGCATTAAAAATCGTAAAATAAAATTTTATTATTGATCTTGTTTAACGATTTCTACATTTTAAATACAATTTTAGTATATTTTGTTTTAAAAAATTTGATAATTATCATTAATCATCGTCAGATAGCTAGTTTTCTGTTATTTTTATCTTCGCAATACAAAAAAAAAATCTTTTTTTTTTTTTTTTTTTATATTTAAAACAATTTTTATTATAGCTATTGTTTTGTTACACTGCAACTAGTTACTTAAAACTAACGAGCAATTTAATTCTATTTTATATAAACAGCTAAAGTATTGTGATTAAGATGAGTTTTGATTAGTCTCTATAAAGGCCACGAAGATCAGAGGGTTTAGTTCTCCTTAATCGACGAGTAGGGCCATTGTTGGTAGCTAAGGATGATGCTTCTTCGTTGACATGGCATAGTAATCTTTGATTATGGGATTCAGCAATCTTGCTTATTGTGGTACGCACAGAGTCCACATGTAGGTCTCTGTGAATATCTTTGTTTCTTATGTAGTATGGTGCATTAACAGCATTTTTCAAAACTTTATTCTGGAACCGCTGTATAATTTCGATTATAGTTGGTTTCGCACAACCCCAAAGTTGTGCACCGTAGGACCATATTGGTTTGAGTATTTGCTGGTACAGCATAAGTTTATTTTCGATTGATAATATTGAATTACGGCCTAGCAGCCAATGCATCTTTCGGTATTTTATGTCTAGCTCTTCTTTTTTCTTTTTTACGTGAGCTTTCCATCGAAGTTTTGTATCAAGTGTCATTCCCAAATATTTTGCAGTATTGGAGTATGGAATTATGTTATTAAATAATCGAACAGGATGGTATGTCATGCGTTGGTTTGTAAAATCAGTGTGAGTTGATTTGGAGTTGTTTAATGAAATTTTTCACTTCTTGGTCCATTCTTCAATTAGTGTTAAGGCAGACTGCAGTTTTTCCACTGATTTTGCTGCTGTTTTGTCGACAGATAACAATGCGGTGTCGTCGGCGAAGGTAGCAATCGTGCAATTGGCTGGTATAGGCATGTCATAGGTGTAAATAAGGTACAAAAGAGGACCTAGCACACTACCTTGGGGTACCCCAGCTGTTATTGGTTTCAGATTAGACCGTTCATTTTCATGCTTCACATAGAAATATCTGTCAGTTAAATATGAGTGCAGAATTTTACATATTTGTGATGGAAATATTGAATTAATTTTTAGCAATAAGCCTTTGTGCCATACCTTATCAAAGGCTTGTGAGACGTCCAGAAATACTGCAGAGCAGACATGCTTTTCTTCTAATGATTTTTCAATTATATCAGTAATTCTATGTACCTGATCTATAGTAGAGTGTTTGCTTCTAAAGCCAAATTGATGATTGGGTATTATATTTTTGGAAATTAGTATAGGGTTAATTCTTTTTAATAGCAATCTTTCAAATAATTTGGATAATTGTGTTAAGAGTGAAATTGGTCTATACGATGTTATTTCATATGGTGATTTACCTGGTTTTGGCACCATCTTGATCTCTGCAACTTTCCAATAAATAGGAACATGTTTGTAATAAAAAACAGCATTAAATATATCACACAACTTTAAGAGAGCTTTGGTGGACAATTGCTTTAAAACTTCCGCAGTTATTAATTCATATCCAGGGGCTTTTTTCAGTTTAAGTATCTTAATTTCATGTTTAAGTTCTGCAACAGTAATATCTGCAATTAGAGTATCGTCGTATATAAGTTCTCTAGAAACTTGCTCAGAAGAATTTTCACTATCAGAAAATATACTGCCTAAGTGATTTGCAAAAACTTCAGCCTTTTCGGAATCGCTTTTTGCCCACGAGCCATTCGGATTTTTTACTGGCATCTTTTGTAGAACAGGATTTTTAAATTTTTTGGTTACTTTCCACAAGGAATAATCAGTGTTTTTATCATAAAAAAAAATCTTGAGAGAACATTTTTCTTTTTGAAAAAATATTATCAAATCTATAAATTTAGCAAAAACGCAGTTGTTAGTAAAATATCAAAAAATGTTCTGAAAAACATGCGTTTTAATGTAAAATATGCATTAATAGCAAAAAATGCCAAAATATGCATTTATCGTAAAATATGTAAAAATACGTATTTATACCAGAATGTGCAATAACAAATCGATGCCATTTTGTTGAAAATTTGTTGATTTGCAAAGATATTTGGTTAACCATGCTCTCCAGTTTACGACAACAAACATGTATTTACATGAACTTCCGAGCCCTAATGATGACAAAAAAAAAGAAATAAATGGAAAAAACTACATCAACGCGAAACATTTAAAATGTATTCAGGCGCTGATTGTCATTAAAGTCGGTGTATGTGTATTGTGACATTGATGTGTGCTTGATAATGATAATGATGGCTACAATCGCCCAATGACTATTGGAAACTTATTGTAACCAATGTTTGTGGTACGCGATGAGTAAAAGAAGATATTCTTTGGTAATGAAATGGAATGTTTCAAATGAAATTAAAGAAAAAAAAGGCTATCTCTGGTTTAAAAGTGAAATACTACAGATGTTAAGAAGGGGGGATTTATATGGGAAATCTTAAAATTTTCTTAGAGATCATACTAGTACTTCGATAACAAATATTTGACAAATTTTTAAAAATATGTTAGTTATTTTGACTATTACACTATACCACTGTGTGGAATTCACAAACCCATTAGGATTTGTGCTGAAATTTTGTATACCGATTAATACATAACGAGCTATGTCCGTCCGTCTGTCTGTCTAGATATCCTTGAAATCTACAGGTCGCAATTTTAAATATAATTAGAAGAAATTTTGTTTATAGATTTGTATTGAGTAAAAAATTGATACAATTAAAATTGGGAAAAATCTCGCAAATGTTTTGAGCTATTCACCATAAAAAGATCTTTCTATCTTGCCAAACCAAAGAGATTTTAAATGATTTCTACTGAACTAAAGAAAGACTAGGTCCGAAATTGGCCCAGTTCCTTGCGGTTATTTATTTGACAGCGTTTTTAAAAATCGAAAAGTTAAAAAACCGAAAATTTTATTACTCTTTCCACGTTTGTTTTTTCTGGGATAAAATTATTGAATGGATCGTACCAAATTTTAAAGCAGAACTCGAGTGAATGCCAGATCAAACTAGAAGGCAAAAAGTTTAACATGTGAAACTTCAAGTCCTTAAAAAATGGAAAAGTCCACAAAGTAACAGGTGACATCCGTTCCAATATTGGAGAAAATCGGGATTTAAACTATATAATTATATTCATGGATCAGATAACACTCATATTGACAGAGCCCAACTTTGGCTATGTTATTACTCTCGTTTATTCCGATGTTTTTAATTTCGTCTAAAATAACAATTCCACTCTAATTGCAAGTTTCGGAACGTGGAACAAGCATTTATTTCAAAATTATAATTTTGAATTTGGATTTTTCAATTTTTTTTATTGACTGTTAAATTCATTAAAGATCTTCTATTTTAAAGTGCGATTCGGGTAACATTGTGCCGGTAACATAGCCGGATTTTGATTTGTATAAAAATGGCACTAGAGAAAATTTACAAATTTGAAACAACACCCAAAATATCGTGAAATGTTAGATCATAATATCAAAATATATCAAAAACCAACATTTGTTAGAAGCACTACTTCAAAAGCACTATTTCAAATATGTTGTTAAAAAGGAGACACTCTTATCATCCTCCTCAATTTCATTCATAGAGACTTCTGCATAGTTTGTTTAAACGAAATGTCTACAAAATTAAATTCTAAGAATTCCGTAAACTGCAACACATAACAGCCAGTTTTTTTAACTGTGTCCATTGTAGCTCACAAGGGAGGTATTACGACGCGATCCTGCAAAACCCCCAATCAAACTTTGGTATGTGATAGAGGGAAGAAAAGTGAGACATATTCGCTAAATGGGTTTGAAATTTGTTCAAAAATTATTTGTTTGAGCACTTTTTCATATTTTTTGCCTTTAAAACCTTCAAAATATCTCCCATAAATTTGTATACATTTTTTTGGAAAAACTTTTAAATATGGGATTGAGTAGCTAAAAAATATATTTTTTTCCCCCCAACAACATACCCAAGTTTTATTGCGATCTGAGGGTCCGCGTCGTTATACCTCTCAGAATATTCGAACGAGGATTAATTTTTTTCTATATGCTTTTTGAATTGATTTTTTCTTGTTTAATTTCTTACAATTGACGTATCCTGACTCAGATCGCAATGAAACTTGGGTATGTTGTGGAGGGAGTAAAATATATATCAACTATATATTTTTGGCTGCCCAATCCAACTTTAGGTCAAAAGTGAGCCCAATTTTCGTTCTTTTCGATTTATTCATGCACACAGAGAAAAAATGTATCTATTTGCCAACTGAAATTTGGTTACTTCGTCTAAAATTGGCTTACTACGAATTTCAGTCGGTTGGTACCACTGAGCATTAGTTTTCACAAAAAAGTTCGGTTTAATTTGCTTAAATTTTAATTGCAACACCCAAAATATTCAGAAAACTTATATAAATATAGTTGTTACTATTACATTACACTTTTTTATTCGGTTGGCACTTTATTTATCTGTGTGTGTGGTGGGTTCCAAAAAATATGTGCAATTTTGAAGATTTGTCTAGTGGAGCCAAAAAATACTGAAAAGTTCTCAAACAGAGAAGTTTCGAGCAAACTTTACGCCTTTTTAGCCCCCTAAAAACTAAATTGGACAGGTATGCATATCAGCATATATTTCGTACTGTTGTCCCATCCATAACATACCCAAATTTTATTAGGTCTCCAGTGGTCCGCTTTGGCATACGTCCCATATTATTTTTATTTTTATATCAGTTAATTGGCATAAATTGCGGTATATGTTATTATTGTTTTTAATTCTGGTACTTTTTTATATTACCACTTCCCTCCAAAATGCCTTTTTTGAAAAATGAAACTAAATAATCAATTAGATGACAAATTAGTTGGCAAATTGATTATTTCACTAACCGCTTTAAAAAAAATCGTGTGTATTAGATTGTCCTGAAAATCAATAAATTTAAAATCCGGGATTTGGTTTTTTAAAACAATGAACTTTTCAATGTTTTTGTATTCTAATTTTTAATCCCAAAATTTAAGTTATGGCTGCTTAAATAAAGTTTAGTTAAAATCTAAATGTGTACACTATGAAAATAGTTTCGTTGTAAGTTACAGCATTTAGAATACTATGTGAGTAAAGACCACTGAAAATGTAGTTAAAAACAAATTAAAGTTCACTTAAAAAAGGACGACTTACATTTCAGTAAATTTAACTAACATGGTCATTTTTTTTTTACTGTTCAAAAAATTAACCACAAAAAATGAACCAAAAATTAACCAGATATGCAGTAAAAAATAAACATACATTTATTTGTTTTATTTTTTTTTACTAAAAAAAAAACTACTGCATAAAATGAATGCAAAATCATAATACAGTAATATGATGTGGTTTGTTTTTTTAAATAAACTACAATTGTAGTCAAAACTGAAAATACAGATTTGTCCGTAAAGTAACACAAAACTAAAATGTTTTAAATATCTTCAACTGTCTAGAATTCATATTCTGTCAATGTTTAAACTTTAGTTGCTAATATTTGTACTAGAGGGCGCTTTAAGGTAAACAAATTACTTACAAAAATGGAAAACTTTTTTTTTGGTGGAAAAATTCTAAGCGGATCAATGACTAACGAAAATGTAAGCCCAATGATTTCGGGTGAAACGCTTCGGAGCCCGGAACAAAACAAGTCCTTTCGGACTAGTTGTATGCCAAGTCATCATCTGTCTAAAATGTACCAATTTCTCTCCTTTTTGAAATTGTTTGTGTTTACGATTTTAAATAACTTGCATTTAACATAAATTTTCGATTCTTGAAAATTTTTTCGAGGAAAAATATTTTTCTCTACTTAACACTATTTAAATTTATATTACCTGGTCAATTTCAATGCCAAACAGAAAAAAAACATAACAACTACTAACACATATTATTGTAAAAATTGATGACATATCATTGAAGCCAAATTCAAATAAAAAAAAAACCAAATAAACCATTTCGCCGATAAACATTTTTTCTGACGTTTTCTTCGTCTTATGCTAAGGAAATCTTATGCGGGAGATTTTTTTATACATTTATTTATTTTGTTTTTTATCAAATTAAGTATGTCGTATAAAAGAATGTTTCTTCTTTTCTTTAAAGTTGAAATCGAGTATAGAGGAACATATAATGATGACCATGTGATTGTACAATGAAGATGATGATGTGGATGTGGATGACGACAACGTTGCCAATGATGTATAAATGATAATGATGGTGTTTCTGGTTGCAGATGTTTGCCAGTCGTATGGCTGTTTGAAAATGAGAAGAGTTGAAGATGAAAGAACTAACGAAATATATGGTATGGAGAAATATACTGAAGTATGTCGCTTGACTGAAACCATTGGAATTTGCATGACATCGTCCTCATTAATGAGTTGTCATCGTCTTTTTCCACGGTATCAAACAAAAAAAAAAAAAAAAAAAAAAAAAAAAAAAAAAAAAGACTCCAAAAGGCTAAGAAAAGTAACATTGAAATGTTGATATCAAGAAGAAGGTGTATTTGTATATAAAATCAAACGAAAAGAAGTCATGATATTGCAGGATTGTTTCTTTAACAAGTGGAATTAGGATTGTCTTAAGTTGTTTAATTTGATATGTTAAGTGTTGCAGAAAAATAAACCATGATATCATTATTTTTCTGTATTTTAAATGAAAATAATGATAAATTCATTTATAAAAAGAAAAGAGAGAAACAAATTATCAAATGACAGACAATTATTGTTAAGAGAATATAGAGATATTAAAATAACAATTTAATAAAGTTATTAAGATCAAAGAAATACTACTTTAAAGGTTTAAATTAACTTTCAATTAGAGAATATTCATTGTGTTTGATAAAAAAAATAAATAAATTTTTAAACCGATGAAAGCCGCCAATTTTAGTTATAACTTTATTATTTTTTAAAATTTAGCATTTTCCGCTCAATTAGTTTAGGCACGTTATTGATTTCACTAGACGTTGCTAGATCGTCTCATATTTCGATAATTTTCTAATGATATTATAAATCATAGATTACATAGATCTCTTACTCTTTGTATTCTTCATTAAACAACAAACAAATTAAATATTTGATTATGTGTGGTGAAAGAATTTAAATATATTTTGTTTAAGTGTATAATGCATACCTATATTCTTATTCGTTCAAAGGAAACTGCTTCAATTTTTGACCCTACCTTTTAACTCTTATTGCATAGATAAAACTGAAATCGAGTTTTAACTAAAATATTTGTTAATTGAATTAAAAGTTTAATTGAATACAATCCTGCTTAAGAAATTGTTGTTTTAATTAAAATTATGTTTAACTATTTAATTGATATTATTTTCAATTAAGATTTTAATCATACACCCAGAAAACAGACTCGAAAGCAGCAACCGCACACAGAGAAATATTTAACGATTCCAACCGAATTTCGGTTATAACAATTAAATACGGTTGGTTCCACAAAATATTGGTTTTCACAATAAAATTCGATTGACACAGCTAAATTTTGTGTTGCAACAACCAAAATATCTAAAAAATTAGATTTGAATATGATTGCACTGACCGAATTTATTGGTTGTATTAACCAAAATACACTTTTCATTCGGTTGACAATTTATTTTTCTGTGTGCGAATGTTTCTGTTGTTGGCTCTGAATTTTTTGCTTGTGGTAACAGTCATTTGACTGAAACTACAGAAATTTCTGTTACGAAAATAGAATTGCTACATAAAAAACATTAGATTGACTACAAATACGGTCTGAGTGTGTCTATTAAAAATTTCATTGGACATGTTTTTTAATTTCAAACAAATTTTTAGTAGATACTACTAAAACTTTCATTAATTTGCAAAAATAATCGCCAAAAATTGGGGGGGAAATCGCTAAAATTAAAAAATAATCTTTAAAATTGGAAAAAAACGGTAAAATTAAAAAAAAAAAAAAAAAATTTTTTAATCAATAAAATTTTGAAAATATATCAAAAACTTTTAAATCGTTAACTTTTTTTCAAAAAAAATCGCTAAAATTTAAAAATTGGAAAATAAAAATTTAAAAATAATAGTTAAAAATTGGAAACAATCGTTAAAATTAAAAATATGCTATAATTTAAAAAAACACTAAAATAAAAAAAAAATCGTTAAAGTTTTCGAATTTAAAACAAAATATTCAAAATCTAAAACATCAAAATTAAATAATAGCTAAAAATTGAAAGAAAACGTTTAAATTTAAACAAAATTGCTTAAATTGAAAAAAAATCGACAAAACTAAATAAAAATTAATAAAAATTTAAAAAAAAAATCGCCAACACTTTTTAATCGACATCCTAGTATATATCGTATAAACAACACATTCTCCCGAGTTACGTTCACTGACAGTGAATGTCAAAGAGTAGACTGTCTATGAAATCTACGTTTATTCAAACGTTATAATTACTCTAAAAATTTCCGTTAATTTAAAACTAATTTTCTCATTAGTTTAAAACTTGTCTAATTTATAACAATTTTAATAAGATAATTATTAGTTCTGTCATAAAATAAATGTTAATCTAATAATAACTCCACATATATAAAATAAACTACATGTAACCGTTAGGTTTTAAATAACACTGCGCAACACGAGAAATAAAACAAGAGTACCGACCATTGATCATAAATATTTGTGGCACGCTGATTTTAATGGCTTACCCAGTTTTTCACTTATGACCCAGATTTTTTGCAAATTTGCATTAAAGTTTTAAAAATCAAATATTTTATCTTAGTTTTTTATGGTAAATACATAAAATACCTTATTAACACACTAAGAATACTATGCAAATTTAGTTAAAAACAAATGAAATTTCACTTAAGGAAAGGACGACTTACATTTCAGTAAATTCAACTAACATTGTCATTTGTTTTTTAATGTTCAAAAATTACTAACAATTGTAGGCAAAATTAACCACATAAACAAACATTTATTTTTTTTAATTTTTTAAATAACAAAAAACGAATGTAAAAAATGAATGTAAAATCATAAAACAGTCATTTGATGTGGTTTGTTTTTTTAAATAAACTACAAGGTTAGTAAAAAATTTAATTTGTTCTAAAAATTACTGGCATTTAGATTAAAAATAAAGAAACTGTATTACAACCCAAAAAACTACATATTTTTGAAGCAGATGTTCCCCGAGTGCACTCGTTTATCAACTTTGCTGAATAAATGTTCAGAATTAACAAGTAAATTCGCGTTTTTTTTCTCAGTTTTTACTATATTTTAAAATTTTTGAACAATTTACTACATCATTTCGCAATCGATCAAAGCATTTTTGTGCATAAGCAAAAAGACAAATATGACCAATTGTTGCGTGTAAAAAGGTGCGATTTTTGTAACTGGTAAAATTGGTCAGTCAGATTTGCCTTTTTACTTATGCACAAAAATGCTTTGATCGATTGCGAAATGCGATGATAAATTGGGAAAAAAAAATTTAAAATAAAGTAAAAACTGAGAAAAACCTCGAATTTATCAAAAAATTTGTATCGAAAATTGTTAACCAAATTTGATACACGAATGTTAATGAAAATCTTATACCATAAAAAACTAAGATAAAACATTTGATTTTTAAAATTTTATGTAAAAACAAACTGCGTTAAAATAAGCAAAACTTTAATGAAAATTTGCGAAAAATCTGATCCATAAGTGAAAAAACTGGGTACACCATTAAAATATTTAAAATCAATGTTTGGTACTCTTGTTGTCGCGTTTAGGGGTCAATTTTGTAGCGCTGTGTAAGTTATAATACTCAATTTATAATTTTTAATCAAATTAGAACAGATTTATTTAATAACATTAACTATACATTATTACGGCAATAGTATAGCAATAACCAAATATGATGATGATTCAACGTTATTTTTTTTCTTTTTGTGCCGGCCCATAAACTCCTTTTACATGAAACATTTGAAAGAAATTTATAAGCAATAAAGATTTTACCAACTAATAATCATACGCAGACCTCTAACAGCAGATAAAAAAAAAAAGAATGCAAAAAAAACGGCTCAAACAACTTTGGTCATTTAAGAATCTACATAATTAACTGACACATTTTGCCACTTTAAGCGTGCATACAAAACTTAACTGAAGTCCGTATATTTAATGTTCTTCTATCCCATTTGTAGTTGCCTTCAGAAGTGTAGAAAACAAAATTTAATCCCACGATTTAAAATTAACTGAATTATAGGCATTTAGTGGACAATATTTTATATCTTTTAGACTTTATACATATGTTTGTAATAAGCATTAGTATTAGTTTAGAGCTACCATTTGATAGAGCAAAAATGTACATATGATGATGTATATTTTAATACGGGTGTTCACTGAAAATCGAAAATCTTACAAATAGAGTATTTAAAGCTTAACTCTTCTATTTGTATAAAATTTGTATATAAGATAGAGAAAATAAATTTAAAAACGCCAGCTTCATTTTATTCGTAGACATCTAACGATTCAAATACTCGTATGTACAAAATAAAATATTATTTTTAGTTAATCGATTTTATAAACTTTTTGGTATTGTTTGTTATATGGCAAAATTTTGAATAAATGAAAAATGTATTGTTCGATCGGTCGAAGGTTTTTAGCAGAGAAATAAATTTTCGTATTCTCTTATCAGGATAACAACCCAAGAAAAAAACTCTGCTTACCTACAAGCAGGTTTGTAAGGGAGTAAGCCAAAAAGAATCTCTTACAAACCTGCTTTCATATGGCATGATTTTTATTAGCGCTTAAAAAAACATGTGATTTCATGGCTTTTAGTAAAATCATATTTATGTCTACATTCCCTATTGGGCATGAGGAGTCAATTGGCCTAAAAGTGACTGGTTAAAGAAGGACTTATCACAGGACTGGTATAATTTAATACTGAAGTGGGTTAAGCAGGGACAATTTTCTGAAAATTACCAATCCTGTGACTGGTGAAGGGAGGACATACCACTTAGCCAGTATGCTTATTAACAAGAAAAAGCCAGTTGGCCAGAATTTTACACATTGGAAGCTGTTTAGTTTTCGTTTATTTTATACGACATGACCCTTTTGCAACAGTCTTATGGTATGCCCATCTTTGGTTAGTCCTGTGGCATGCCACTATGTGGTTTTAAAGCAGGACAAATGATACCCTCCTATGACAAGCCATTGATAAAGTTGCCAGTTGTTTACATACGATCCTGTGGCACACGCAGAACCGGTCCCATTCCCCATTGGGTTATTACGATTTAAAGTAATAACGTTTTTATTTATTTTACATAAAATTGCACAGATAGTAATTTGTTGATGTTAAAATTTTAGATATATTAATATAATATTTTTTTTTTTTGTTTTACCGTACCACCTGCTAGCTCTTCAGAAGCAGTCAAATGACAAATTATTTTTTAGACCATACTCGAAAACACCAAACACAATCGGAAATCACAAGGGAAAACTGTTACAGATCGTTTATAATCCAAGAATTGAAATGTTCTGCTTTACAACCTGCATTCGTGTATGGGATTAGAGTAAGCGGCCTACAATCTGCATAGTTGTAAGGGAAAACAGTAAGTGCACAATTTTGTTTGTTTATTTTGTGTACGTAAAAATGTTTTAGCTGCCTCTCAGTAAAATGTAATAGTAAGCACTTACATCAGCTTATTTTATTTTATTCTGCTTCTAAAAACACGAAAAAAGTTTACTGAAGAAAAACATCCTGCTGGAAATATAAATGTTGGTAATATACTCTTGTTTGGAAAACATTTGTGTTTCCTATTTTTCTAATATAACATGTTTGCTTGCAAATACAATTATGTTTACCTGTAAACATATATATGTTGGGTACTACGTCTAACGGCAAACATAAATATGTTTGGCTGCAAATGTTTATGTTTATTATAAGTATGTTTACATATCCCAAACATAATATCCAAAAATTTCAAAATTTCTAATATATCTTTGTTTAGCTTTGAAAATTTGAATCATTGTAAACATATATATATAATTACCTGCAAACATATTTAAAAGTGACTTCTTTATTGGGTAAGGCTCTTCCAATCCCCGATTGTGGGAATTGTGGGATTGTGGGATTGCTTGCAGTTAATCACAAATTCGTACATAAATTTCACATTATTGACTTAAAAGTATATTTAAGTCCAAAAAATCATTGGATTATTTCTATTAATAAATATTTTATTGAATAGTGAAAATTGACATTTTAACAAAAACGGAAATTTTTACCTTCCTATTAGGATTACCCAAGTTTTTGTTCTACCGGGAGTGCTAAATGGGATTCTTATTAAAAATGTCGTAATCTACATTTAATTTCCAACGAACACTTATATGGCATGTTAATATTTCCTTAAGATAAAATAAAACAAGGAAAAACGTGTGGATCCACGTCGAATCGTTTCTAAAATAAGGAAAGCGGAATTTAAACTTGATGGCAGTTGACAGTTTTTCATTCCACAACACTGAAAAAACATATGGCTCCCTTATAATTTTTATTTTTTCAACAGGTTTTAAAACAGCTTAAAATTACAAATGCAATTTACAAAATCTTTTTGTTTTTATTATAATTACCACGGAAGACAAATTAACTTTATTAGCTGTTTTACATATTTATGCTTTTTTTGGATATTCCAATTTTAAGATTTAAATATTTTATTCATAAAAATGTTGGGCTTCTTATAGCTTTTTTTGTTTAATTTTATGACTTAAAATTGATTTGTTACTCATAAAATATTAGGTTTTTTATTAACGTTTTTTTAAAAGAAATGACTTTTTAATTTGCTTTTTTACAAACTTTTTTTTTTTAATTCTGATTTTTTTTTTGTCTTCTTTGATCATTACTTTTGAATACCAAACCCAATGTAAAAAAATGTCTTACACTGCAACCACACGATCAAGATTTTCTTGATAGTCTTTTACATATACTGTTTGTCAAAATATGTAAAAATTGACAGCTGTGACGTAGGCTGCACGCAAGTTGAAAGCAATTTGAGAACTACAGCAAGGAAAAACAAAAACAACTTCAAAATAATTGTAATCAGCTGTTTTCTTGAACGTAAATTGATACACTCCACTTGAAAGAGAATTCTGAAGCTAGTTCGTTTCAATTTTAGAAAGTGTGAGTGTATTAAAACTTGATAGGCAAAACTTGATCGTGTAACCCTCAAGTTAGTATAGTTTGTGCAACTTTAAGTTGTTTCAATATAAATTAGTAAAAAATATGTAAAGTGTTAAATTTAAATTTTTGTTTTCATAAAGTGAATACTCCTAATATTCTATATGACCAGTTAATATGCATATTAGCCAAAGTATAGAGTGTGTGTGTGTGTGTGCAAAAAAATACAATTATTAAAGTTTATTTGTCATTAGTTGGTAGTTGGTATTAAAGTATGTATGAATTTTCAGACGGTAGTATTTTTCTTTGTATTAAAGGTCTTTTGGTTTAAAAGAATATAAAAATGAAAAACTATTAAGTTAACAAAGTTAATGTTAAACATAAATTTTCTTATAACGCATATAGTCCAGCAAAATGAGAAAAAAAATTAAAGTACACTCAGCGAGAAACAACTTAAATTTAAATTAAAAAAAAAAAAAGTATAGACTGAAATTTTATTTGAATTTTCGAAAAATGGAAATATGTTTAACAGGTGCGGATCCAGAAAAAGTTTTTGGGGAGGGAACTTAAAGTATTTTAATTAATTTTTTAATCTTTTTTACATTTTTGGAAATTTCACATTTTCCTTCCCATTGGAACCGCGAATGGCTGATAAGCAGATATTAAATTCAGTGAAAATAACTTACAAATATTGGACAACATTTAGTTCTCTAATTAAGATTTTTTCACTTTATTTATCAACTTAAAAAATGTAAATATTTTACATTTAGAAAAAATTTTAAAATAAACTATTTCTGTTACAAAATTTTATGTCGTACAGTAAAAACTCCAATGCTTTAATGTTACAGTTGAAAATAACTTTTATCGTTAACTATAGTAATTACTGTCATTGTGATAACTGCAGTACTTCTATGAGTGTAATTTTTATATCTACAAAATAAGTTTATGAAGTGCTACATGATTTTGAGGATCTCTACAAAAAGTTGAATAATATTTTTGTACTTTGTCTTCAGGCAGCTGGTGATGATAGTGTAGTAGTCATAGTATCTCTTAAGTGTTGAGTTAGTAAAAATTGTTCAAAAAAAAAAGGTTTCAATTATGCTTAATCATGTTGTTAGTTGCTTGGAATGGTACGCTTTTTAACTTATATTGAAAAAGAAATGTTATTTTTATGAATGTGTGTGTACTAAAGACTTATGCCAACACCTTTTTCAAACTGAACTTTTTTTTCGTGTATTTGTAAGGTACTTTAACTAGCAAACCAGTGTAACAATGAATCAATATATGAGGAATTTCAAAAATGTTCGACAGTTTTAGGCAAAATATTTTCAAAGTTTTTTTTTTGTTTGACATGAATAACTTTTTGTGTATATGTTAGACGATGTAAAAGAATGCGAAATCCATCGACGTTAATCATAAATAATTATTTATCTTAAATGGCGCAAAAAATATGGCGCTTTTAAGTTAAAAGCAAATTTAAAAGTCTGAAAGCTGGGTAACCAAAATATATTTGCAAATCAAAGAATTTGCGCTAAAATGGTATCGATTTGTTAGTGCATATTTTTTTACATACTTTGCCTTAAGTGCATATTTTGATTGCATTTTTTTTTGCAAATTTTGCTTTAAAATGCACATTCTTAGTGCATTTTTCTTAAGTTTTCGTAAAAAACGGTTGTGTTCTTTTAAAGTTTGTATGCAAACTGGGATTAAGAGATACGATTTTAAGTGGTTTGTTAAATGCATATTTTTTAATATAAATAATTAAAATTGTATGTTTATTGTGCAAAACGCATTCAGAGAAAATATTTGATATTTTAAATTTTGAATCTCGCTCCTAGACGAGGACAAGAAATTCTCATTGAGTTTGTGATTTAACATAACAAATATGTCTAGAAATTCTAATAACAAAGTCCCCGGAAGATTTCCTTGGTTTTTAGTAAAATCATATTTTATGTCTACATTCCCTATTGGGCATGAGGAGTCAATTGGCCTAAAAGTGACTGGTTAAAGAAGGACTTATCACAGGACTGGTATAATTTAATACTGAAGTGGGTTAAGCAGGGACAATTTTCTGAAAATTACCAATCCTGTGACTGGTGAAGGGAGGACATACCACTTAGCCAGTATGCTTATTAACAAGAAAAAGCCAGTTGGCCAGAATTTTACCCATTGGAAGCTGTTTAGTTTTCGTTTATTTTATACGACATGACCCTTTTGCAACAGTCTTATGGTATGCCCATCTTTGGTTAGTCCTGTGGCATGCCACTATGTGGTTTAAAGCAGGACAAATGACCCCCTCCTATGACAAGCCATTGATAAAGTTGCCAGTTGTTTACATACGATCCTGTGGCACATGCAGAACCGGTCCCATTCCCCATTGGGTTATTACGATTTAAAGTAATAACATTTTTATTTATTTTACATAAAATTGCACAGATAGTAATTTGTTGATGTTAAAATTTTAGATATATTAATATAATATTTTTTTTTTTTGTTTTACCGTTTCAAAATGGTACATTTTCATTCGCATTAAAAAAAAGAAAGTAAAAACAAAATTTTTAAATTACATTCTTTAAGATTTTTTTGTCTTAGCAAATTTTTGGCTGATTTTTAGCAGATTAAATTGTTACTTTCAATTAACTGAAATATAGCTCAAATATAACTAAAAATTTGTAGATTGAACAGATTTATTTTTGCTATTCTTATCTTACTATTTTTTAGTTGCGCGTCCCGGTAGGCTAGTTGGTAGCGTGCTGGCTTATCAGTGCGGGGGGTAGTGGGTTCGATTCCCACCAGAGGCACTGGTCTGTTTTTGCTACAACGCGCGCCGAATTCTATAGTAGCTAGTGCTCGGTTAGGGTAATCGTATATAATTTGTAATTATATGATTATTAATTAAAAAAATTAATCAAAAAACCTTAAGAAATAGAATTAATAATAATTTTCAACAGGTCTCAAAAAATTTTCCATACGCTCATATAATTTTTTTGATTTTGAAAAAAAAAAAAATTATCAAAAAAAATTCATGTTTTTTTTTTTTTTATGTTTTATTTGTAATGAGATTTTTTATATTTGTCGGTTTTTTTTTTTTTTGGTTGTTTAAAATAAAAATATTTATGTATTTGAATCAAAAAACTGTTGGATATCTCATTTAATTAAATTGGGTTTCTATGATTGTCTATCAACAAATCCTACCTATTTTGATGTTAAATTCAGTAAAAAGAAAAAATATCGGCCCTCTAAATACAAATCAAACTCTTTGTAACTAGTTGTATTTCTTTCATCATAAATCATACCATTGTATTGTGTTGTCTTGTATTGTGAATGGCCCCAATTTTCTGGTTAATTTTGCATATTCTTCACCGGTTTTATAAAACAGTACTTGTTAACAGTTTTATTTTTTGTACGTTGATTTTTCTCGATTTTAATCATATTTTTAATTAAACTTTATAGAGCTTCTAATTAAAACTCTGCAGGCTCCCGTTTGTTTTTTTTTTTTTTTTTTGTTAAGCATTTTTTTTTCTAATTTAAGGCTACAATTTTCAATTTGTTTAAACATTATATTTTATGGCTTCATTAAAAAATTTTAAAATGAAAGTCAGTCAAATGCTTTATGTGTTCAAAATTTAACATAACGTTAGGTAGTTTTGTATGAATCATTTTTATTTTAAATATATGGTGGGAATTTATTTCTATAAATTTTAAAAAAGATATATACCCAGTGTAGAAAATCAGTACCATATAAGTGGTTATATAAGTACATATTTGGTAGTGGCAATTACTTACAATTGTCATTACAAATCTCATTACCTTTATATGGGGGATGTCGTGCAAAATATGGACATATCATTATTAAGCACCTTACGAAAAATCAAAAAATATGTGGTTACCTGCAGTAAACGTCTGGTAAATCATGTATAATATTTTTCAGCAAAGTTTTTTGCTAAGATTGTGGTTTCAGCTAAAATTTTAGTTATAATTATTCAGCACTTAACTATTCAATATTTTACTAATGTTTTACTAAATTATTTTGCTAAAAAATTTAGCTGATAAGCACATTAATAGTTTGGACTACAACCATATTGAAAGATATAAGCAGAATGAAGTAGATGTCGCGGCATGTCAAGATATAGTAGAGACAAGGAAAATGATACTAAAAAGGCCCAACTCTTGTAAGACATATAAAAAATCAATCATGGAGATTTTTGTATCCGTTTTTCATATATAAGACAAAAGGACGCCAACAAAGTGTATACTTACATTGTTGATTAAGAAATCTTAAATTTTGTGTTGTCACGGGATTGTCAAAGTAATGTTCTATTTATTAACTAAAGACAAACTAAATTTTGCCAACTTTAGCAAGTATTTTTAATCAACTAAGTGTTATCAAAACTTTTGTAGAATACTCTAATTTTGTAGCTAAATATCAGCTCGCTGATTTTCAGCAAAAATTTTGCTAACTCAGAAAAATTTTGTGACTATACTAACTTTTTTTTGAGTGTATATGCTTACTAGTATGGACAAAAATAATGAGTCTGAAAATAATTCAAAACAAACCTAACTTTATTAAAAATCCCACACGGGATTCGAATCTAGGTCTCTGGGTTGTTCGTCAACCGCTCTACCAAAAATAAATTGCTTAAACAAAATGGCATTACTTTCCAGCTTACAAAAAAATAAAAAAATAAGTAAGTAAGTATGTACTGACTAGAGTTTAAAATTTGTTTTCAACTCTAAAGTCTAAAAACTTGTTTTCAAAAAATGTTTAGATCATTATTTTATATTTAAAATAATGATAAAAATAGGTACTTATTGGTAATACATTATTTGTTGTATTGAAATGATGGAACAAATAAATAGTTATAAGTATGTCATTATTTGTAGCATTAAAGTAATGCAGAAAGTAAGCTGGTGTCATTAATTGTAGTGACAAAAGTAATGGCATGTCATTACCGTTTCTACACTGGGTATATATAATAAGAGATTTTTTAATCATAGACATATTTTATGTGATTACGATTTGTGATTAATGACTAACGATTAAATATTTAGTTTTAAATCTATAAACTTTATGAGTGTAAAAGATACAAAAAAATATTTAATTAGTTAAAACCCGTCAAATTTATATTTAGCAATTTGAACTTTAACATTGAAATATATAATAGCAAACTAATTTGCTGTTTTTAATTAAGATTCAAAGAAAAATTTGAAAAACATATAATAAAATTAATTTTTAAAATTTTGATACGAAACTCTGTGGAAAATTATTAATTTCAAATAATTTTCCACAGAACTTCGGAAATTCGAAAATAAAATATGACGCTGCAAAAAAAACTGCTAAAATTAAAAGGTTTTCTTTGCTAAATATTAGTACGATAAGAACAGCAAAAATTAAAACTAAAAAAAACGGTTAAATTTACAAAATTTTAGTACTACCGAATTTTAGTTAATTGAAAATAGCAATTTGCTCTGCTAAAATTAGAAAAACTTGTGCTATATATTTGTAAACAAAAACAGCAAACAAAATCTGTAATATCAACAACATTTTTGCTATATCTTTCTTAAATTTCGTTGAATGCAAATAACATTATTTCCTGCTAAAATCAACAGAAATCTTTGCTAAAAATCTGTA
This sequence comes from Delia radicum, assembly GCA_021234595.1. Taxonomy (NCBI): domain Eukaryota; kingdom Metazoa; phylum Arthropoda; class Insecta; order Diptera; family Anthomyiidae; genus Delia; species Delia radicum. Next base: position 277,621,674 of record CM037851.1, on the reverse strand, counting down.
GACTGTCGATTTCAGAAGGGCAGATTGTTTTCTACTAATATTTAACAAGTTTTTTGCTGGTTTTAGAAGAATTATTTGTAATTTTCAAAATTTAGTAGATTTAACAGATTTGTTTTTACTATTCTTGTCTTACTAACATTTAGCAAAAAAATTTTGCCAATTTCAAAAAATCCAAAACAAAACTTCGAAAATTTTATATTTTGTTGTTTTCTTTTTTTGTCCGCTAATATTTAGCAAAATTTTTGACAGATTTCTTTTTGTTGTTCTTATCTTACTAAAATTTAGCAAAAACAAATCTGCTAATTTCAGCAGTGTTTGAGAATGTCATTGCAGTATTTTGAATATTTTAAAACACTGATCGAAATTCAGGGTTTTTTTTAATTTTTTTTAATTTTTAAAATTTTTGTATGTAATATTTCAATAATTCTTCGATTGAATTACTTGTAATCCTTTTTATAATCCTTTTTAGTTAGTAATCAAGTAAAACGATTTTCTACCGTTGTTTTTTTATTTCAAAATCTAAGGTTTTTTGTGTGTTCGTTATAAAAGTAAACATTTTTATTAAAATTCGCAAATTTAAAGTTCGCTTTAACCAATATTCGGTGTACCGTATTATTTTGCATTAAATTCCCGCGAAATCTTTCGTAATAAAAAAAGTTCATTATAACCAATGTTCGTTATAAACGAACTCCACTGTATTTAAATTTTGTGTGAAAAACAAAAAAATTACTACAATTTTAAAGTGAAGATTTTAAACTAAACTAGTTTTCAAATTTGTTTTTAAGCTGTTTTTATTCTATGAATTATTTTTGTAAAAACGTAAATATTTTCCAAATTCCAAAAAAAAAAAATTTTAAACTCAATTGGAAAAGTGTTGCTAAAACTTTTATAAAATTGTATTCAAAAATAAAATAAAAAGCTCAGATGGCTAAAGCGCTCTGTCTAACGTGAAGTGCGAGTGCATGTGGCATTAGAAATCAGTTTATCTATACCACGGTCAGTGATTGCACAGAAAATTTAATATAGACGCAATGGAACAAATAAAAACATAACAAATATTACATTATTCAAAAAATTCAAAAAACAGTGTCACTGACGAAGGCTCAATACCAGAAACTGCGCAGTCTGATTCAGAAAAAATTGAAAATTTGCAATGTAGTTATGATTTTTAGAAAATACACTCATTCTGCTCTACCACGCCTTTCACAATAAAATTAGTTCTTTTGATTGTAAAATATTATAATTTAGGACTAATAATTTAAAAAAAAATTTTAAAATTAAAGTAAAATTATAAAATTCGACTTTACCGATTTTTGTTATATCCTGGGTGTTAGTGTTATACTCAAAATAGTTTTCAGTTTAAATTAACTGAAAATGTAATTTAAAATAAATGATAAATCGCTATACTTTCAGTTTTTACGGTCAGTTTTTTTATTTTGTTCGAAGACACACACTCTACAAACACATATTTTTTAAATGGCTTTTGTATGCGTGTAAACTTTATCAACTTGTTGTAATTTAAATGGAAATAATTTTGTACAAAACAACAAGGAATTTTTTTGTATTTTTTTTTTTTTTTTAACAGACAGCAAACTAAAATTTTAAATTATAATAACTGCAAGGAAACTTTATAAACCATAAATTTCCTTTTATTGTTGGTCAATTTTTATTAAATTTTAAACAAATGAAAATAATAAGTAAAAAAGTCTGTAAATGGTAGTAAATTATTTTGAGCAAATGTATAAAAAAGTTGAAATATATATATTCTGAGTTTACGAACAATAAAAACTATTTTAATTAGAAAGTATTAAAGAGGTAAAAAAAAGGAATTTAGAAGTGAACTACTTTTATAGATGTAAAAACAATTTGTATGGTAAAAATAAATTTTTGAGGTGAGTTTTTCAGCTTAAAATGTTTATCATGAAAAGAAGTTGTGTGGTGAAAAAAAGTTGAGGTAAATATAAAATATTATTCACCTCTAAGTGTCTGGTGAAAAAATGTGACAACATATATATATTCATATACATATATATTCATTCACCAGCAACTACTTGTACTATATCAATTTGTTTGAAAAAGTTTAAGGTACCTTCACATAAGTACACATAACTTTTTAACAGCTTTACCGATTTTGTCAATTTTCAATATTAAACTACTTGGTAGACTGCTCATTAATTTAGGTAACAACGAGCAACCCTGAATGCGTTTTCATGTCGTGACTGCGATTTCATCTAATAAACAGACGGACATCGCATAGATATTCCTAAAATTGCATAATGATCAAGTTTAAATATACGTAATAGGGTCTAAGACCTATACACTTAGAATACTATGTAGGTAAAGACCACTGAAAATGTAGTTAAAAACAAATAAAATTTCATTTAAAGAAAGGACGACTTACATTTCAGTAAATTCAACTAACATTGTTATTTGTTTTATAATGTTCAAAAAATTAACCACAATTGTAGTAAAATTAACCACATGTTAGTAAAAAATCAACAAACATTTATTTTTTTTTTTATTTTTTTAAATAACAAAAAACTACTGTAAAACATGAATGTAAAACCATAAAACAGTCATTTGATGTGGTTTGTTTTTTTTAAATGAATTATAAGGTTAGTGAAACATTTAATTTCTTCTACAAATGACTGACATTTACATTAAAAATAAAGAAACAGTATTACAACCCAAATAACTACATATTTTTAAAGCAGGAGTTCCCTGAGTATATACATAAGGAATGACAAACTCTTCGAATATGGAGGAGGGTATAAAAAACAAGAGGTTTTGTGAAAAAATCATTATATTATGAATTTCATATCAAAACCTATAAAAAAAGCCGCATTTTGAACCCGACCCTCTCTGATTTGGATGAAATTTTGCATAAAGCTACATTTTACCTATACAAACACAGCCTAATTTTTAAAAATTGCATTTTCGAAAAATTGTGGACGTGGCAAGGTATCAAAACATTTGAAAAATTACGGGATTACACACAGAGAAAAATTTAGCTATTTGCCAACTGAAATTCAGTTACTACGACTCAAATTCGGTTATTACAAATTTCACACAGTTGGACCAACTTAACATTAGTTTTCTCAACAAAGTGCGGTTAATTCAACTGAGTTTTAGTTGCAACATCGTAAATATTCCTAAATCTAATGTAAATATCGTTGTACTAACAGAATTTATAAGTTGTTACCATTAATATACGGTTTTTAATTCGGTTAGCACTTTATTTCTCTGTGTGTAGGTACATTTAAGCAGCGATTACTACGGAATGTCTCAACCGATTTCAAAGATCTTGGTGCCATTAGAAAGGTATATAAGTCAGCTTTCGAAAACATACACTGCAAAATCTGTATAACTTTCAAAGTATAGCTAGCTACTTTATTTTTTTTTTTTTATCACACAATGATATCAAAATATACGGAAGTTAACAAAAGATGCATTTACTTAAAAAAATTTAAAAAAAAAAAGAAAAAAAAAACGCCATTTTAGTTTTTAGATATGTTATATATATTAAATAGACCTTTCTAAAAAAAAATTTTTTTTTTGGTAAAAAACACGGCCTTTGAAGTGTTTTCCTAGTTTAAAGTTTTATTTTTGCCAAAAAAAATTTTCAGTGCAATATATTTTTACAGTGTATGTTTTCAAAAGCTAATTTAAATACCTTTCTAATGGTATCAAGATCTTTGAAATCGGTTTAGCCATTCCGTAGTAATCACAGCTTGAATCGTCATTTTTCAAAAACTTCGATACCTTGCCACGCCCACATATTTTCGAAAATGCAATTTCTAAAAATGAGGTTGTGTTTGTATAGGTAAAATGTAGCTGTATGCAAAATTTAATCAAAATTTGAGAGGGTCGGGTTCAATGCATATCGGTTTTGATAAGAAATTCTTCATATTATGCCTGTTAGTTCACTTACTAAAATGTACTATTCTTACTACAGCTGGAAAATTTCAGTCCAAATTGTCCAAAGAGATTTAAATTTTTTTTTATAATTGCAAATTGTCTGCATGTATGTATCTACATGAAATTCCTTTAACCATTTATGGCCACACAAACAACATAAATGTAATTAAGAAATTGTATACAATATATGAAGTTCAATAATAAAACAAAATTGAACTTTAAAATAAACTTTGGTTGGCTTTAAATATTTTTGCATGCGGTGGACAAACCAATAATTTATTTTTTTTTTTTTCTGTTCTGTTCTAAAAAGAACAAAAATTAACCATAATAAAACAACAAACTGAAGGTTTTATTTTTGTTTGACTGACTCCTAAAAAAAAAGTTATCTTGATGATCATCTTAACGCTTAATCTTGTGACTACTTTTTTGCTTCTTTTAACTAAAATCACAGATTTTGATTATGGGAAATTATCAAAAAAAAAAAAAAAAAAACTACCGACTGATCAACAGCCTTAAATAATAACAGAAAAATATAATGGGTTTGAGTTCGTTCACAAATTGTCTGCCTATACAGACAATAAATACACACAAACCAACAGAAAAATTTCAGTTTATACAATTTTGAAAAAATATAAAAATTTGTATACATTTTGAGTTGGATATGAGAATAAAAAGGATACAATGAAATACACACATTGTCAGAAGTTTAAAGATTTATACTATTTTTTAGTATATACTGGATTTTTAAAGAAATTAAATAAAATGTGAAATAAATTTAAATAAGTCCTTATACGCGCTCTATACACAAAAAAAATAGTTGGCATTTGCCAACTGAAATTCGGTTACCACGACTGAAAACGGTTTCCACAACAAAGTTCGGTTAATTCAACTGAACACAAAATATTTAGAAATCTAATTAAAATATAGTTGTACTAACTGAATTTATTAGTTGTTACAATTAAAATATACGTTTTAATTCGGTTTTCACTTTATTTCACTGTGTGTATCAAAGTGATCAATGATTCAAAATTAACTCTTATCGGGTTTATACAGTCCAAAAATTGTTTACAGTTCAAAATCAATACTTAAACTTTTGCCGAATTTTCTGACCAAGCTTTGTTTGAGAAATATTTTTTTTTTTTGGTTTTAATTGTATAGCTTTACAGGGCCCCGGAGAACATATTACGAACTAGAGCTCAAATTTCAATTTTTTTTTTTTTTTTATAATTAAACTTGTGACAGTTTGTTTATTTTTAATTTTTTTTAAATAAAAACTTGTAATATTTTTTATAAGTTAGAAAAAAATTATAATTTTAGGGATACTTACAAATTTCCGTCGATATACTGCAAACATAAAGTATTTTAATAAGTGAATAAATGGTTGAATGTTAGAAATCATGTATGCAACATTGGTCATGAACGGATTATTTTGAGCATTTACACAGTTCTACTACTAAAAGGTTCTAACACGACTCACTTGAGGGCATTAAATTTGAATGAAATAAATAGTACATTGCTTAAGCCTCAAATCGACCTAAGCTGTTTTGCAATAAAATGTAACCACTTGTTCAGCTAGAAAAATACACAACATGATCTTCCACCAACATTTTTGTCGTTGCCTTTTTTAGGCGATATGGGCCAAACTAGGTTTAAAATAAGTTTGTGCATAAATTGTTCCTCTAACTACGATATATGTAACTACCGTCCAAAAATTTCTCTTTTTGTGCTTTTACTTAAGAAGATATGGCGATTTTCGTATTTCGAAAAACGCGTAATTAAGCGAAAACGCTTAACCTTAACTTTAAAATATTTATATTGATTATATTTATAGTCTTTCTGCCAAATTTAATAAAACTCCGTCTATAAGTTTTCAAGTTAAGACGAATTCCTTTAAAGTGTCCTTGGACCAAAATTAGATCTTTTTTTTCAAGTTTAAGTTTTCAATCATACTTTGTGTTTAGTATCACGTGTTTCTACACTCAGGGAACTTCTGCTTTAAAAATTTGTAGTTGTTTGGGTTGTAATACAGTTTCATTATTTTTAATGTAAATGTAAGTCATTTGTAGAACAAATAAAATTTTTAACTAACCTTGTAGTTCATTTAAAAAAACAACTCACATCAAATGACTGTTTTATGATTTTACATTCATTTTTACAGTTGTTTTTTGTTATTTAAAAAATAAAAAAAAAAATTTTTTTGGTTTATTTTTTACTACCATGTGGTTCATTTTTACTACAGTTGTTAGTCATTTTTTTAACATTAAAAAACAAATGACAATGTTAGTTGAATTTAATGAAATGTAAGTCGTCCTTTTTTTAAATGAAATTTCATTTGTTTTTGACTACAATTGCTGTCGTCTTTACCAACAGAATTTCCTAAGTGTAGTCAACATAAATATGCTATCAAGATTTTTGAAAATTGTGTTCTTTTGAAAATATTTTTTTTTTTAAATATAACGAAATTTTAAGTTTAACGCTTTCTCGCTTTCCAACCGTGTCAAAATTACTTCACAAAATATTTTGCAAATATGGTTTTCTATCGAAATAGCTTAATTTCTTATTATAAAACACCCATTTGGCGCATTTATGACTAATTTAAAGTAATTAGCCTGGAGGCGGTCTTGCCGGTTAGAGGGTTAATTAACTCATTATGTACACGTCATATTTTTTAATAAAACTATTCAAATATATACAACAATTAATTTTTGGAATTTTTATATCATCCACACAGAGTTTGTCATTCCGTTTGTCACGCGTCGAAAAATAAGTCTAAGACCCCATATAGAACATATCGCTCACTTACTTCAAGACTGTCATAAGTCAAAAAATGCGATTTTTGAGTTCGTGATGCAGATTTATTAGATATATTATGCTTTTTACTTTACTTTTCGAGATAGAGGATAATCTATTTCTTTTTTCTTTAAAGTGGGTGCAAAAAGTATATACTTCATAGAGAAACTGTGCTACTCATGGGTCTCTGGATAATTAGCGAATTCGCACACAACTCTCAATAAGAGAAAAATACATTAAAACCCCCTATTTATAAAAAACGTGACCAAATAAATAGAGAAAGGATCGAGCGAGGCAGATATGGTTTGAAAACTTTGAACTCGTTTTCAGCAAAATCGTGTTTTTTTAAGTTATGCCAGTCTTGCAGTAAATGAGCGATATATTCTTGATCCGAATGCAATTTTAAGCTGATCTAATGATGTTCGCCTTCCTGTCCACCTGTCTGTGCGTTGACTGCTAATTTTTACCTAGATTAATGAGCATCCTCCCGAGCAGTTTAGATTAGACTAGAGTGGCACTATGCACCGCAACCAGAAGTTGGTAGTTTGTGCTGCCAAAGATTACACCCTATAGGTTCAGGCTACCTACGAAGCCAACTATCCTACCAGGTAAACAATTCCAAACGTCCGATGGCGTCACTATTCGACCACCAAATAACTCACACTCCTGTCGGAGAGCCATTTGCAGAGAACATGCTCAAGAGTTTCCGCGACCTCTCCCCAGAGGGAGATATAAACAGCCTCGCCTGTCGCTGCCCAGGCGATCTGGCCCAATAGGCCCCAAACTCCGACTCCCTCCATCCTCTGAGCCTCTCTCTGACATACCCATTGGGTACGCTACAGAAGGGTTCAGGGCCAATGAGTTTGGTATTGACAATGAACAAACTCGGTCCAGAGGTCCCAAAATTATGAGTGATAATGTAAAGGTACCTCTAAATTTTCCATATAAATTGGTTTACTTTAGTAGAAATCTCATATTAGGGACTGGAGTATAAAATATTTTGACATATTTTTTCACCAGGGACCTATATGTGAGTACTAAAGTAATTTCTATTCGCCTTTAAATTGTTTTTCACCTCAACAATTTTTTTTGTCACAAAACTTGTTTTCACATCAAAAAGTATTTTCCCTTTATAATCACTAGTGCCCGACCGATTAATTGGCATCGGCCATTAGAGGCAAAATTGCAGATAAGGCAGTGAAAGAGTTATCCTATTTTTTTTTTTTTTAATAAGACATATAGCTTTCATTTAAGATATCAAAAATCGAGTAACTGCAAAACTGAAATGTTTTGACGAGTTTGATCGTTAAATTTCAGCTTTAATCGTTTCTTGGATAAAGTACAAAATAGATTAAATTTTATTTTTTTTATTTTTTGAATTCGCTTTTTTAGGTTTGATTTTTCAAAGTTGAGTTTTTCTGTATGTTTTTAGTAAAAATAATCTCTTTTAAATAACTTAAATGAAACTGTTGGATTTTTTACACAAGTTTCCGGAACCAAATTCATGAATATGCGGAGCCACAGTGGGCTATATATCTAAAGTAAATTGTCCAGGCTATGAAACCAGATCATTTTTTTAAGACTTTTGAAACTATGGAATTATACTAAAAAAAGTGGGGCGTATTTGGAATATTTGTATCCAAAAAAAAAAATATATATATATAAAACACTGAGTAAATTCAAGTTTTAATTGCATTAATAGAAAATAAACATTGCTATTTAATTAGTAAAGTAAAGTTTAATTGAAAATATGATTAAAATCGAAAAAAAATCAACGGACAAAAAATAAAACTGTTAACAAGTACTGTTTCATAAAACTGGTGAATAATCCAGCAAAATTTAACGGACTCAAATCCGTTTGAAGACAATACTGGAGGACTCTACGCAACAGATTGGATTCATGAAAAAAAGAAATAGAATTATACAAAATTTATTTAAGTGCAAAAAAGAAAGGAACAAAATTCACTCTGTAGCGTAGAATAGTCCAGTATTGTAAATCTACCTTAAAGTTTCAAAATTAATAAAAATCTATAATTCCACCTAAACCAAAAAAATAAGTTTTGAATCAGCCTGTTCGCAATGAAATAGATGATGCAGAGATATGAATTTTGGCTCCTGAAGATCTTAACCCTCTAACCGGCATAAGCTTTTTTGGACTGAAATTTATTCCACTTGTTCGGCACGAGAAATAAATAATATTTTGCTTTGGCGAAATTTTTTTTGTTGCCTATTTTAGGCGATATGGGTCGAAATAGGTTTAGAGGCTATCTGAAAAACTAACCTATAAAATTTAAAAAGTTAAGGTATAAATTATTCTTCTTACAAAGATATAACAACAATCCAATCCGATATGGGCCAAACTAGGTTTAAAATAAGTTTGTGCATAAATTGTTCCTCTAACTACGATATATGTAACTACCGTCCAAAAATTTCTCTTTTGTGCTTTTACTTAAGAAGATATGGCGATTTTCGTATTTCGAAAAACGCGTAATTAAGCGAAAACGCTTAACCTTAACTTTAAAATATTTATATTGATTATATTTATAGTCTTTCTGCCAAATTTAATAAAACTCCGTCTATAAGTTTTCAAGTTAAGACGAATTCCTTTAAAGTGTCCTTGGACCAAAATTAGATCTTTTTTTTTCAAGTTTAAGTTTCAATCATACTTTGTGTTTAGTATCACGTGTTTCTACACTCAGGGAACTTCTGCTTTAAAAATTTGTAGTTGTTTGGGTTGTAATACAGTTTCATTATTTTTAATGTAAATGTAAGTCATTTGTAGAACAAATAAAATTTTTAACTAACCTTGTAGTTCATTTAAAAAAAACAACTCACATAAAATGACTGTTTTATGATTTTACATTCATTTTTACAGTTGTTTTTTGTTATTTAAAAAAATAAAAAAAAAAATTTTTTTGGTTTATTTTTTACTACCATGTGGTTCATTTTTACTACAGTTGTTAGTCATTTTTTTAACATTAAAAAACAAATGACAATGTTAGTTGAATTTAATGAAATGTAAGTCGTCCTTTTTTTTAAATGAAATTTCATTTGTTTTTGACTACAATTGCTGTCGTCTTTACCAACAGAATTTCCTAAGTGTAGTCAACATAAATATGCTATCAAGATTTTTGAAAATTGTGTTCTTTTGAAAATATTTTTTTTTTTAAATATAACGAAATTTTAAGTTTAACGCTTTCTCGCTTTCCAACCGTGTCAAAATTACTTCACAAAATATTTTGCAAATATGGTTTTCTATCGAAATAGCTTAATTTCTTATTATAAAACACCCATTTGGCGCATTTATGACTAATTTAAAGTAATTAGCCTGGAGGCGGTCTTGCCGGTTAGAGGGTTAATTAACTCATTATGTACACGTCATATTTTTTAATAAAACTATTCAAATATATACAACAATTAATTTTTGGAATTTTTATATCATCCACACAGAGTTTGTCATTCCGTTTGTCACGCGTCGAAAAATAAGTCTAAGACCCCATATAGAACATATCGCTCACTTACTTCAAGACTGTCATAAGTCAAAAAATGCGATTTTTGAGTTCGTGATGCAGATTTATTAGATATATTATGCTTTTTACTTTACTTTTCGAGATAGAGGATAATCTATTTCTTTTTTCTTTAAAGTGGGTGCAAAAAGTATATACTTCATAGAGAAACTGTGCTACTCATGGGTCTCTGGATAATTAGCGAATTCGCACACAACTCTCAATAAGAGAAAAATACATTAAAACCCCCTATTTATAAAAAACGTGACCAAATAAATAGAGAAAGGATCGAGCGAGGCAGATATGGTTTGAAAACTTTGAACTCGTTTTCAGCAAAATCGTGTTTTTTAAGTTATGCCAGTCTTGCAGTAAATGAGCGATATATTCTTGATCCGAATGCAATTTTAAGCTGATCTAATGATGTTCGCCTTCCTGTCCACCTGTCTGTGCGTTGACTGCTAATTTTTACCTAGATTAATGAGCATCCTCCCGAGCAGTTTAGATTAGACTAGAGTGGCACTATGCACCGCAACCAGAAGTTGGTAGTTTGTGCTGCCAAAGATTACACCCTATAGGTTCAGGCTACCTACGAAGCCAACTATCCTACCAGGTAAACAATTCCAAACGTCCGATGGCGTCACTATTCGACCACCAAAATAACTCACACTCCTGTCGGAGAGCCATTTGCAGAGAACATGCTCAAGAGTTTCCGCGACCTCTCCCCAGAGGGAGATATAAACAGCCTCGCCTGTCGCTGCCCAGGCGATCTGGCCCAATAGGCCCCAAACTCCGACTCCCTCCATCCTCTGAGCCTCTCTCTGACATACCCATTGGGTACGCTACAGAAGGGTTCAGGGCCAATGAGTTTGGTATTGACAATGAACAAACTCGGTCCAGAGGTCCCAAAATTATGAGTGATAATGTAAAGGTACCTCTAAATTTTCCATATAAATTGGTTTACTTTAGTAGAAATCTCATATTAGGGACTGGAGTATAAAATATTTTGACATATTTTTTCACCAGGGACCTATATGTGAGTACTAAAGTAATTTCTATTCGCCTTTAAATTGTTTTTCACCTCAACAATTTTTTTTGTCACAAAACTTGTTTTCACATCAAAAAGTATTTTCCCTTTATAATCACTAGTGCCCGACCGATTAATTGGCATCGGCCATTAGAGGCAAAATTGCAGATAAGGCAGTGAAAGAGTTATCCTATTTTTTTTTTTTTTAAATAAGACATATAGCTTTCATTTAAGATATCAAAAATCGAGTAACTGCAAAACTGAAATGTTTTGACGAGTTTGATCGTTAAATTTTCAGCTTTAATCGTTTCTTGGATAAAGTACAAAATAGATTAAATTTTATTTTTTTTTATTTTTTTTGAATTCGCTTTTTTAGGTTTGATTTTTCAAAGTTGAGTTTTTTCTGTATGTTTTTAGTAAAAATAATCTCTTTTAAATAAACTTAAATGAAACTGTTGGATTTTTTACACAAGTTTCCGGAACCAAATTCATGAATATGCGGAGCCACAGTGGGCTATATATCTAAAGTAAATTGTCCAGGCTATGAAACCAGATCATTTTTTTAAGACTTTTGAAACTATGGAATTATACTAAAAAAAGTGGGGCGTATTTGGAATATTTGTATCCAAAAAAAAAAAATATATATATATAAAACACTGAGTAAATTCAAGTTTTAATTGCATTAATAGAAAATAAACATTGCTATTTAATTAGTAAAGTAAAGTTTAATTGAAAATATGATTAAAATCGAAAAAAAAATCAACGGACAAAAAATAAAACTGTTAACAAGTACTGTTTCATAAAACTGGTGAATAATCCAGCAAAATTTAACGGACTCAAATCCGTTTGAAGACAATACTGGAGGACTCTACGCAACAGATTGGATTCATGAAAAAAGAAATAGAATTATACAAAATTTATTTAAGTGCAAAAAAGAAAGGAACAAAATTCACTCTGTAGCGTAGAATAGTCCAGTATTGTAAATCTACCTTAAAGTTTCAAAATTAATAAAAATCTATAATTCCACCTAAACCAAAAAAAATAAGTTTTGAATCAGCCTGTTCGCAATGAAATAGATGATGCAGAGATATGAATTTTGGCTCCTGAAGATCTTAACCCTCTAACCGGCATAAGCTTTTTTGGACTGAAATTTATTCCACTTGTTCGGCACGAGAAATAAATAATATTTTGCTTTGGCGAAATTTTTTTTGTTGCCTATTTTAGGCGATATGGGTCGAAATAGGTTTAGAGGCTATCTGAAAACTAACCTATAAAATTTAAAAAGTTAAGGTATAAATTATTCTTCTTACAAAGATATAACAACAATCCAAAAATTAGCCGTTTTGAGGCTTATAGATAAAAAGATATGGCGATTTTCGATTTTCGAAAAACGCGAAATCGAGCGAAAACGAACCTTAACTTTAATATATATTGACGAAACTTTGAAGCTTGATAGTGTTACCAAATATAATATTTCTGCCAAATTTCATAAAAATCGGTCCACTCGTTTTCAAGATAAGATGATGTCCTTTATATGTACCCTTTTAAAGTCCTGTATGTCCTTGAAACAAACTTAGAGTATTTTCCAAAAGTTTAAGCTTTAATCTTCCCTTGTGTAGAATATGAATGGTTTCATGTTAACAGAAATGCGTTTTAAGGACTTTTCAAAATTGTGGTTGTTTTAAATATTTATTTTTTGAAATTACTGAAAATTTTAACTATAACGCTTTCTCGCTTCCAAACCATGACATGTACCAAAACATTATTCGCAAAATATATGGCCTAACTTCGTTCTCTATCGATATAGCTTACATTTTAATAATAAATCACTTTTTTGGCGAACTTATGGCCAATTTAAATTACCCCGCCTAGAGGCGGGCTTGCCGGTAGAGGTTAAGTATGCTCTTTTATATGAACTACAAGTTTTCTAAATCTGAGCTAGTGAAAAAATGGACTTTTGGCCGCCTTCTTTAATATGTGCAACAAAGCTTCGGCTAATAATTATCTATTATTACCCACAACAAACCAAAACTTGCCTAAACTACGAAATGTTCACAAGATTTTATACGAGAGCGCTTTTTATATATTCAGAGTTACTGATTTTAAAAGTACTTCGCTTTAAAAGTACTGACTTGAAAACGGAAGAGTGGATCTGTAATGATTTAAGGATTTAATTCCTTTGAACTTCTGCCTATGGCTACGTTCGTAAAATATTCATTAATAGGGTTTTGTTGGAAATATTTCCAGTAAGTCTCATCCGTTTTCGTTCGAATCTTGAAACTTTTTTCGTTTATTTTTTGTTGTTCATTACTGTTTGCGGTGTTGTTGTTGTTGTTGTTTTTGTTGTTGCCTTATCGGAGTTTAATTAAACGGCATCTTGTAATAAATTATCTTCATTAGTTTAAATCTTGACCATCGTTTAGTTATAAAATTTTTCTACTGAATGTTAATAATAAATGTTGTTCTTTTTGTTGCTATTATTAAGGTATTAGTAATTTGTTGTATCTATTCTTTTTCTGTTTGAAGAGATTTGTTATGTTCATTCAATAGTTCAATTTGCTTGGTTTTCGATACCGAACCAAAGAAAAAAAAAAAAGGTTCGAATAACGAATTTTGAATTTTTTTTTTAGATTTCAACTGTGTGAAAAAATATTTATTTTTTCTGTGTTCTTTGTGTTTAAGATTTTACCTTTTTTTGTGTTAAGTCTGATTTTTATTCATTATTTTTTATGATTTTTTCCAAACTTTGTTTTGAATCATTCTTAAGTGTTTGTCTTGTGTTGTTTGATTTTTTCTTCTGGGTTTTGAAGTGTATTTTTTTTTTTTTTGGTTTATTTTTTAGGGCTTGTTGTTAATTGGAACATTGCTCTTTTAGGCATTTCGACAGATTGAGTTTGATTTTTTCGTTAATCGTTTGATATTTTTTTTTGTTTCTTAATTTTTTGATTTTTTGGACACTTAACTGTTGTAGTTTTTGACAGTTTAATGTTTTTTTGGAAGTTTTTTTTTTTTTTTTTTTGATCATTACTACAAAATATTGTTTAAAATAACAAAATGTTTTTTGTATATTGAACATAAATAATACTAAGATTACAAAGATTGTAATCAAAAAAAGTATTAAAAAATTTCGGTTTTTAAAAACTAACCGCTCTTCTTTCAGAAAAAATAATATTAAAAAATAACTCTGCTAAATTTAGCAGTTTTTTCTGCAAGGTTATTTTTAAATTTTTAGTAGCTTTTTCTGCTATTTTTACATGTTTGTTTCTATGAGTGGCAGTTTAAGGGGCATTTTGATGGTTAAATGTAAGAATTCTGAATTTTCCAAATTTAAACCTCTATACCAGCAGGCAATGTGTATGCGTGAAATAAAATTTGTTCGATAGGTCTTTAAAATACCTCTCATTGATGTCCATTTCCACGTTCAAGAATTTTTACACACTTGAAGAGCGGACGCGAATAAGGTTATACAGACCATAAAGTAAATTGTTCAGAAGACGAGAAAAACTTAATTAGAGAGACGAGAAAAACTTAATTCAATCGAATTTTTTCTTTTTGGGCTTGTTGGAAAGTATTAAAAAAAAAGTGAAATCTCCGAGATACAGAGCGTTAAAAAAAATTTAAAAAAAAACTTAAGAACCTGCACATAACCTCAATTTGCTCAGCCAGACGGCAGGTAACTTATGTTTTTTCCTCTTACCTTTCCAAAATGCCTTAAACGAAGCGCAGAGGTCTTACCGTTCCAAAGTTATGACCATTTGACTGAAATGCAAACATTTTTTTTTTTTTGTTTTGGAAGCGAAATTACAAAATAACAGAAACAAAGGAATGTGTTTTATCAGAACGTGAAATAAAAAGTATGTATGTGTATTAGGTGGCTAAAATAAAAGATTGTAGACTTTTAGAGCTCCACAAGGGTGTCCATGTTCGAATAGTGTTAATTTCAAATTTTAGCCAAATCGGTCAATAATTAGAGGTCGCAATAATTTAACGATTTTTCAGCGTAAGCAGAAATTTAACAAAAATTCAAATTTTATATGGATATAGAAAAGTTTTTCACAAACTTATAATAAAACTTTTTTAAGTATTTTGGCCTCGTAAACACAAAACTGAAGTTAAAACCTAAGTTAAACCACCCTTCTGAACCAAAATTTTGGTTCTAAGTTTTGGTTATTTTCAACTTTTTTCTGGACCCACTTAATGGATTTCCAAGTTTGACCCTAGATTTTTTTATTGAAATTCATATTATGTATAATGATTTCCATATGTGAAAGTTTTTTATTAAATCTGAATTTTGTATGGACAGTTTCAAAAAAATACCCTTTTCGAGACACCTACAGGATTCTGAAATACACTTGGACATTTCCCAGTTTTACTTAAATGGGAGTTACTTTTAATTTAACAAAATTTACCAATAAAACATTTTTCCCGGGTAAGAAGGTTAAAAAAAGAATTGTTTACAACTCGGAAAGGTGAGTCGGTGGTAAGTTTTTGACTTCAGAATCGGATTTAGGAGGCCGAACTACTTTAAAAAAGTTTAAAATCATCGGCAATAGCAACCCTTGAATTAACTTTATTTTTAAGGCAAAATTAATCCCTTCTGAATACGTGATATAATTATTGAGAGGCATGGATCTGTTTGAATTTCCATAAATTTAGACTTAGTTTCGATCACATAAAATTGTGGGAATAGTATTTACAATAATCAAATTATATACAAGTATAATAACGCTGCAAAACACTAGTAATTGCACGTAATATACACTAAGAAAAAAAATCTGTAATGGCTATTGAAAATTAAGGGAAATTTTTTTTTTTTTTTTATTTTTGAGCCTTGCGGTACTTTTTGCTAAATTTAGCAACACATGTTTGCTGAACTGTCGTAAAATGGAATTAGTAGAAAAAATTAGTAGCCGCTACTACATTTAAGTAAAATTTCAGTAAACTGCAATTAAAATTAATTTGCTAAAATCAGCAAAAAATATGCTAAATTTTAGAACATTCAATAGAACTTCACAGAATAAAAATAAAAAAAGTAAAATAAAACGACTAGGTTTTTCAATCCTTTACACGTTGTTCCTAATAGATAAACATTATTTTAATTTTAACTCTGTAATAAAATATTTAACTTAAAAAAAAAAATTTTTTTTCTGTGGTTAGCAAGATTTTTGCTAAATTTAGCAACTGGTTTTCAAAAATAAGTAAAATATTTTGCTAAAATCAGCAACAAAAATCAGTAACAAATTTAGTCATTTGTAAAATGAGAATAGCAAAAAAATGCTACTAAAATAAAAAATTGTAGTAAAAATTAGTACAAAAATAGTAAAGTGAATTGAAGATTTTTTCAACAAACTTTTTTTTTTGAGTGTAACCATTTTTGGTAAATTCGTATATTTTGATAAAAAAAAAACACCAAAAGCAAGATTGGGAGAAATAATCGGAACATATTTTTATTTTTCGATACATCTATACAAAGTATGGAACAAATTTTAGTATGAAAAATACAAAATATTTCAACTATATTTTGTTTTTTGCAGTGTTACTGATTTTTTTATTCTACTTTTGTTTGTTTTTTTTTTTTTTTTTGTTTTTAATTAAATACACAAGCAAAAATATAACTGTTTTGTTTGCCAACCTGTACGCACAAACAAACATTAAATAGTTGAGAGTAGAGTAGAGCGTTTGTCTTGCAAGCAGGAGGTTCTGTGATTTGAAAAAATATTGTAAAATAGATTTTTAGGCACATCATCTTACATCGTGTTAACAAATCAAAAATTTCTTAGTATATTTTATATTTAACGAAATGCAATAAAGGGTGCAATAGAGGTATAGAACTTTGAAATGGAATAAAACAAAGATGAATTTTTTAAATTGACCTGAAATTTACTTTATTCGAAAGATATCCTTCTAGCATTATAATTTAAATATGACTTCTGGCATATGATCGCCACGGCTGGCTCGAACGTAGTCTAATCTAGAGGTCCAATTTTCGATGACTTTTTCCTACAAAGGTGGCCGTATATTGGCAATAACGCGGCGAATGTTGTCCTCCAAGTGGTCAATCGTTCCGGGCTTATCGGAGTAGACTAGCGACTTCACATATATTCACAGAAAATCGTCCAGCGGCATGGAATCGCACGATCTTGGATGCATATTCACGGGAAACTATGCGGTTACCATACGTTTCCTTCAATAAATCAATTGTGGCACAAGCTGTGTGACATGTTGCTCCGTCTTGTTGAAATCACAGCTCCTGTACATCATGGTTGTTCAATTGACGAACGAAACATTCTATACCTGCATAAAAAACACCCTTTATTTGTTAATAGAAATTTTAATTTTTCAATTCAAACCTTATGTTATTAAATTTGAATCTATAAAAAATCTGTTCAAATCTGACCATTAACATAATTATGACTGTTCTTCAAAAAAAAAAAAAAAAAAAAACCGACTATCGTTTGAACTTGACAAAAAAGGAATCGAATCGCTTTCTTGATTTTTTTTTGTATCAAAATTTAATTTTTTGTTGATGTTGTTGTTGTTGTTGTTGGATTTTTTCAGTGCATGTAAATTATTCTTAATTGATACTTACGATCATTTCATGTAAATGTTGAATGACCGGATTATGGGCTGTGAACAAAACTGAAATGAGGCACCACACCACAACAACTGCAACAACAAAATATACAAATCAGGCAGTTGAAATGTATGAAAACCAACCAAACAACACAAGAAGGCATTATGACCAAAACGAAACAGATCTTCACGGTAATCACAGGAAAACGATCATATGAGTATTTAAAAAACCAAAAAAAAAAAAAAAACGTTTAAAACTGATTTTTAACTTTGGAACGAGTAAATGATGATCGTAACAATGTCAGTTCACAAAAAAAGGCAGTTAAATAAAAATGTTTTTTTAAGGAAGCTCAAACTGTATGAAAAAAAAAAAACTAAACATGATGATCATTTTAATAATCAACATACCAAGATGATGATAATGATTGTGAACACCCATGATGTTTATTAAAAAAAAAAAAAAATATTTTTAATATTAAAATTTTAATATTTTTAACATTATTATAAAATTGACCCCCCACTTTCTTAACAAAATAAAATTTGTTAAATTTTAAGGATTTTTTTTTTTTTTTTTTTTTTATAAAAAAAAGTCATTAATAAATTAATGAACTTCTACTTTTATTGTAAAGAAATGTTTAAGAATTAAAGGTAAAATTCAGTCAACAGAAGACACATGATTTTATACCTTTTAAAAACTCATTTTTCAAGTGTTTAAACAAAAATGAAATATTGTATCTTGTTCATAATCATCAAAACCAAAACTAACTTCTAAACATTCTTATGCATACGCCAGCCTCAATAAACTCAAAAACTCAATCAATTTTATAGTCTAAATATGTTTGATAGTCTTCTTTGTGATTGGTATCTTTTTTAAATATGAGGAATTTCAAAAAATGTTCGACATCATAAGGCAAAATATTTCCAAACATTTTTTTTTTTGTATGCCTAAATAACACAGGAGAGAAAATCTTGACTTTTGAAAATTATAAAGGTTGGAGAATGTACCTCCTAAGTTCCCTACGGGAAATGAAGGGTCGATTCATCCGAAGTGACAAATCTGTGATACGTGAAAAGGAGACACGTCGCAAAACTGGTATAAGCGAAGACTTCAGTGTTTCAAAGAGTGTCAATTTCAGCAAAATATCCAACCACGTGATTATTTAAATGGTGGCAAAACTTTGGCTGGTTTATTCATGATATATCATGTAACCCGAAAAAAAACTAACATAATACTAAAGCGGACTAGGGCCGTAACAGTAGAAATTGTGAAATAACTCTGAACTAGTGCAAAATAATTAGGTGTGTATAAAAAAAATGGCAATCGGTGCAGAAACAACAAATCCAAAAAAATCACATATCATAATTGCATGTGCGACTGGCGGAAATATTATTTGAAAATCAATAAAGAAATAATTCTAACAAAAGTCCATGTCACAAAACTATTCTAAAAGACAACGTTCGGGGACATGTCAGAGGTTAGGTCAGTGACATGTTACATGGTATTAATTTTCCTCTTCCATGACAGTGCCTTGTTAAAGTGACAGGCCCGTTCCATATAAAGTTATTGTCTTTGTCTTAATTTCCCACAGGGTAGAGTCTGCAAAATTATAAAATTATTAAGTCCGACCAAAGAGTTCGGCTCAAAAAGAGCATTTGGAAACATTCATGTTTCTGTTATTTAATAAAAAATATTTTTTTGGGACTTGCGCAATATTATAAAAACAGTTAATGTGACATAATTTTTTAGGAAAGTTCAGTAATTGTATCCGTTCGCAGTCTTTTTGTAACCCGTACATAATATGACACATGCTGAATAAAAAGTAGCAGGTGACATACCAATTACTTTTATTTTGTCCTGTAACTTGTTCGCTTATCGCAGTTTAATGATATGTCACGAAATTATTAATTTTGTACAAGTCCGTAACATAAAGCATTGCGATTAATTCTTAACTAGTGTTTTACTAAATAGTTTTCTTGAGTACTGTGATTTGTACGCTTAAACCAGTAACGTAATAATTCATATCGAACTGGTCCTCCTACATATCAAATAATGCCGAATATGAGACTAGTTGCATACTAGATACTTTCAACTCGTTCTGTTGCGGATTCACTTAAACCAGTTCGGTGATATGTTATATTCGACAAGTTCTCCGATATATCTCAATTAGCTCAAAAGGTGGAAATTGTCACCTCCTATGACAAGCCTATGTTAAAAGTACCGGTTACTTTCATATAACAGAACCGAAACTAGGACAGGTTCATGCACACAAAGTTCTAGTCACGTGACCATACCAGTGACTGGTCTATTTCCCGCTGGGTTAGTTTATATTGGTTTGGATCTGAAAGTTAAAATCTATGAGTAAAAAAATAAAACGAATGAAAAAACTCTTGTAAATTTCAAGTTAGTTTTTTAATTTTTAGATTTTTAAATGGCCATCAATTCTTTAGGTGAAGACTTTACAACGTAAAGCTTTCTTTGCGTGTCATAGTTTTTAAGTATTGTCTACCTAACCCTGTCCATCGTTCCTCTCAATGCAAAAAATCTTAAGAAATAAGAGGCATCTAAAGTCAGTTTCAACAGGTGTCAAAAATTTTTGAAATAGCTCATATATTTAATGTGTATTTTAAGACATTTAACTAATCTTGAATTATTAATCATTTACAATTAAAAATAAAAATTTTATTTTGTTAAACAAAATTATGTGTTTCTCATCAAATCAAGAAAGAAAAAAAAATGCTGTAGAACATTCAAAAGGAGATGGTCGAAAAAGGTCTTATACACGTTTAAACTACTTACAATTAATTAAATTGAATACAATTTTTTATTGTCTTAACCGAAATCTATCTGTAAGATACACCATGTATTTATGTATTTTTTTTTGTTTTTAGTGTTGGTAATGTTTGATGGTGGTGCTACAATGTTTTATAGTTGTTTCATACTGTTTTTAGTTATTTTTTTGGTATGTGTCTGTGTGTGTGTGTGTATGTGTGTGTGTATTAAATTCTAATTGATTACACTGTAGGCCATAACAAGTGTTGTCTAGGAAGAAATCCATCACTATATTTCAAAAAAACAATGTATGGTTAACAAGATAGGCGGACGGACAGACAAATGGACGGACATTTTAAACACGTTTACACAGTAGACCAAAAAGAGGCTGGTATTTATCAACACCATATAAAAATAAACCATTTATTTAAACGTTAAAGAGTTTAGGAATTTGATTTTTGTTTGTCGTGTCTTGGATTTATTACTTTTTAAATTATTTTATGTTACAGATTTTTTTTTCTCTATTTTAAATATTTAAAATATTTATGTTGGCTTTTGTTTAATGTTTAATTGTTTTTTCTAAATGCTCATATTTTGTTAAGTTAATAAAAAAAAAAAAGTAATTTAGTTTTGATGGAGTGGGTGTAGAATTTCTACTTTTTTTATTGAGAGTTTATGTTTGTATTGAAATAAATCTGAAATAAAGAGTTTTATGGGATTTTAAATGTTTTCTGTATTATTTTATTATATTAAATTACACATAAAGATGATAATTTATTGACAAAGTAATAACATTATAATGACGATGTGAAGCACATGTTTGATTCTTTAAATCAAAATGATTATATTTTTAAATTAAAGCTTTTTTATCTCTCACAAGGAAATTTTCTTAAGTAAAAATTCCGAAATTAAAAAAAAAAAAAAATTGTAAAAAAAATTTCTAAGTTTCTGTGATGTTTTCCCTTAAATCAGTTAATTGACTAAAGTTATTAGTTATCCTTTCTTTCACCAGAACAAATTTTAGCTGTACTTGAACTGGTTATTTCTGCTGTGAATATATAGCAGTTTGTCATTCCGTTTGTAAATCAGCGGGAAAAAAATTGGGATCAGGGACCGTAAATAATGATTATTGTTCATTTTTTTTAAATCAAAAAATCACTCACTTAGAACAGACATAAAAAAAAAATTTATTGCCCCATTATTATTATTTTTTGACAATCTTTGCATATCCGTCATGATTTTTAAATTTCTGATTTTTAAAGTTTTCTTCAATGGTAATGATTATTTTGAGTAATAATAAAAAAATCAGCCATAATCATTATTTTTGAGCAAAAAAAAATAAAACTCAAAAATAATCATTATTTATGATTTTTATTTTTTTCGCTCAAAATAAAACTCACTTTCATTGACCAACTCGTGGTACTATGATAAAAATTTGGTTATAGCCCTAATATGCATGTATACTGGGCATGAAGAATAGTAAAGCTGGTATGTAAATCTATACTCAATTTAAAAAATATAAAAAATCCATGTCACGAAGACTGCAAGCTGTTATAATTCAAATTGAAAGCAAACTAATACTAAATTTTTCCATATCATTCTTAATTTTATGAATATTTAGTCTTTTTATAGATTGTTGTTTAAATTGGGTACGAGTAAAATACTATTACTAACTCGGTCACTTATAAGGAATATTCCAAAGTGAGCACAATATTAAAATTATTAAAATTTATAATAATAATAAATATTAATAATAATAATAAATTACGGCAACCAGTGCTTGATGTTGCAACTCGTTGGAATTCAACATATCATATGTTGAACACACTCCAAAAGTTCGAGGATTTTTGTGAAATGCACCTTAAAAATTCTATGAAAGTGAGTTTTATTATGAGCGAAAAAAATAAAAATCATAAATAATGATTATTTTTGAGTTTTATTTTTTTTTGCTTAAAAATAATGATTATGGCTGATTTTTTTTTATTATTACTCAAAAATAATCATTACCATTGAAGAAAACTTTAAAACTCATAATATAATCATTATTGTGTAATTTTATTATAAAACTCATAATGATTACGGTCCCTGTTTGGGATCAAATAAACTATACATATTATTATTTAGTATGTATAGCGAAGTCGATTTTGCGATGTCAGCGTGCCTGTTGAAATGCAAAATATTCCGCCAATATAGAAGAAGGATTGCTAGTTTTTGGTGAAATTGTTTGTTGATATTAAAAGCAGTTTGGTGTTGAAAATGAGCAAAATCGGTTAACAGTTCATATAAAAAATGTATTTTTAATTTTTTTGTAGAAGACATTTGATAAATAAATCTTTACGCTATTTTAACAATCAGTTTTAGAAAATTTCATTGCGTTATCTTCAAGAGTAAAGTGTATTCTAATTAATTATCTTTTTTCTGAATCATTAGAAAGAGTCAATAGTTATAAAAGGCTTCAAAAAGAGCCAAAATATGGAAATGATGGAAAAATTTAGATGTTGGATTTGGAATTAGGGAATAAAATCACTTATCAGCATTCAAACCAACGAAGCTTGTCGAGGTGTGTAATATATTTAGTGTAAAATGTGATTTTAAATTGTGTAATTTATTCGAAACTAAAATAAGAGTAAGAGTAATAAAAAACCTTGTTTCATTAAAAACATAATCGGTACAATATTTTTAATGTATGTTGTTTTAACTAAATTTATATTTGTTTTTTTTTTTAAGTTTTACAATGGTTTTTATGTCTGTTATTTCAAATCCATTTGTAATCAGTTGGTTTTTAACAAATAAAACCAACTACATATTGCAGTTGATTTAAATGAAAATGTAGTGTAAATCTTTTTAACTACAAATGCAGTTATTTTAACTGGCATTCGCAGTACATAATTCACTAATGGAACTAGCAGTTAAAGCGTAAGACCTCTGGTTGCGTTACGGGGAATCTGTTTTATTGTGCAATATTTTTTTTTTTATATTTTTAATTTCTATTTATTTTTCTCTCTAGTTTTTTTTGAGTTTTGTTTGTTTTAGCGTTTTTTTTTAATTTCAATATTTTGAGAATTACTAAATTTGCTCACCCCTTATTCATAAATGCTTAAAGTAGATTTACGGAACCATTTTTTATTAAAATTTTTTTGCAAACGTCCTTTAACTTGATAAAAGGATTATGAACCAACACTTGAAACTTAAATAAATGTCATTAACCCATTTTTTACCAAGCATAGATTCCGTGAGAATGTTGTGACAAAACTTGTTAGGAAGATAAGTTGGTTTTCGGTAAATTGTATAGCCTAATCACGCCCTCTAGTTGTGTTATAAGTAATTGAAATTGAAACTTTGTTGCTTTGTACGCATTTAAAGGGTTAAAATTTTTTTTAAAAACTAAATTTGTATGTTTTAACAAGTCAAATATCTATTAAAAAAATTCACAAAGTTTTGATTTTTGTTTCTGAAGAATTTTTCAAAAATTTTGGCATTTTTAGACAGTTTTTGAAAATTGTCACTTGGCAACTCTAATAGCTCAAATGTGTATGTTTTTGTACTGGTTGAGAGAAAATAGCACATTTTTGATATTAAGAACTCAAAAGAATTAATTTTTCGCATATTTCCATTTTTACAAAGACCATTTTTCAAAAAGTGCATGTCGAATGACAATTTTTGCTACACAGAGAGAATTCCTTGGACGTGTTTATTGAAATTTGTTCAATAAGTTAATGAAGTTCTCTTCACAATGTGAATGAAAATTTTCTTAAACTTCATGAAAAAGCTTCATAGTTTTAATGAAACTACATTTAATGAACGTTTTACATTAGCCGTATGAAATTTTTGATAAATAATACGAAATTTTACTTAAAATTTTATGAAAAACTGCATTAATTTATTGAAATGTTTCAATGGACGAGTTAAGTGACAATTCATAAATCTAATTCAAAAATTCATTGATAACATGCAGATAATTCTCTCAGTGTACTCCTCAAAGTTGTCTTATATGTCTTTATCTCTACTAATAAATTGCTTTTACTGTGCCGGTCTTCATTGTATTTTTAAATATTTTTTGAAAAATTGCTTTCAAAAAAGCTAACTATAGTTTTTTTTTAAATCATTATATGACAACCATGGAACTATAAGTTTGAAAATTTTTTAACCCACGTTTGTACCCAAGACTTCTTGTTTTAATATGCATTTTACTGCGTTCTTCTATCTTCATAGCAAACGGTCTTATATCCTTCCTAGCAAAAGTCTAAGGATCTGAAAAATTATGTGTCTTTTAAGACAGGTTGGTAAAAAAAATGGTTTAAAACATTTTAAATTTCAATAACAAGTTTGAGCTTTTTTTTAATTTTAACACTTTGTTGCTTTAGATTTTTTCATTTCATTGTTTGTAAAATTTTATATTTCCGGCATTTTTAAATGATTTTTTTTTTAAGCAATTGAAATTTTAATAAATTTTTATTTTCAGTGTAAATGAATTACTATATAAATTCTAATAAAAATCTGAATTATTATTATTTTTAGTGTAAATGGAATTTTGTAAATTGTACTTCAAATCTGAATTATTATTGAAATTTTCAAAAACTTACTTATTTTTGAATTGTATTGTGATTTCTGCATTTCAATTGTGTGTTTTAATTTAAAAACAAGTTTAAATTTACTTTTTGTTAAAATTTTCTTTTTTAAGTAAGAATGGAAAAAGAGCATACAATTAGATTGTTAACATCAAGGGACCTATCACGTGACAGAATACTCCGGTACATGTTAGTGCCCATAAACTACCCTATGGGGAATGAGGAGTCAATTGACCTAAAAGTGACTGGTTAAAGAAGGTGTTATCACAGGGCTGGTATAATTTAATACTGAAGTGGGTTAAGCAGTGTCAATTGTCCCAAAACTATCAATCCTGTGACTGGTAAAGGGAGGACATACCACTTAACCAAAATGCTTATTAACAAGAAAATGCCAGTTGGCCAGAATTTTACCCATTGAAAGCTGTTTAGTTTTTCGTTTATTTTACACGACATGGCTCTTTTGCGACAGTCTTGTGATATGCTCATCTTTGGTTAGTCCTGTGGCATGCCACTATGTGGTTTAAAGCAGGACAAATGACCCCCTCCTATGACAAGCCAATGTTAAAGTTGCCAGTTGTTTACATAGGGTAGGGTTTAGCAGAGGACCGGTCTCTGGCACGAAGGGACCGATCCTGTGGCACACACAGAACCGGTCCCATTCCCCATAGGGTATATTTTGTTTTTGATGTGTTAGAGTTTTTCTTTTCCATTTGAAAAATGGTTTAAACATTTTTAAATTTCAATAACAAGTTTGAGCTTTTTTTTTAATTTTAACACTTTGTTGCTTTAGATTTTTTCATTTCATTGTTTGTAAAATTTTATATTTCCGGCATTTTTAAATGATTTTTTTTTTAAGCAATTGAAATTTTAATAAATTTTTATTTTCAGTGTAAATGAATTACTATATAAATTCTAATAAAAATCTGAATTATTATTATTTTAGTGTAAATGGAATTTTGTAAATTGTACTTCAAATCTGAATTATTATTGAAATTTTCAAAAACTTACTTATTTTTGAATTGTATTGTGATTTCTGCATTTCAATTGTGTGTTTTTAATTTAAAAACAAGTTTAAATTTACTTTTTGTTAAAATTTTCTTTTTTAAGTAAGAATGGAAAAAGAGCATACAAATTAGATTGTTAACATCAAGGGACCTATCACGTGACAGAATACTCCGGTACATGTTAGTGCCCATAAACTACCCTATGGGGAATGAGGAGTCAATTGACCTAAAAGTGACTGGTTAAAGAAGGGTGTTATCACAGGGCTGGTATAATTTAATACTGAAGTGGGTTAAGCAGTGTCAATTGTCCCAAAACTATCAATCCTGTGACTGGTAAAGGGAGGACATACCACTTAACCAAAATGCTTATTAACAAGAAAATGCCAGTTGGCCAGAATTTTAGCCATTGAAAGCTGTTTAGTTTTCGTTTATTTTACACGACATGGCTCTTTTGCGACAGTCTTGTGATATGCTCATCTTTGGTTAGTCCTGTGGCATGCCACTATGTGGTTTAAAGCAGGACAAATGACCCCCTCCTATGACAAGCCAATGTTAAAGTTGCCAGTTGTTTACATAGGGTAGGGTTTAGCAGAGGACCGGTCTCTGGCACGAAGGGACCGATCCTGTGGCACACACAGAACCGGTCCCATTCCCCATAGGGTATATTTGTTTTTGATGTGTTAGAGTTTTTCTTTTCCATTTGAAAAATGGTTTAAACATTTTTAAATTTCAATAACAAGTTTGAGCTTTTTTTTTTAATTTTAACACTTTGTTGCTTTAGATTTTTTCATTTCATTGTTTGTAAAATTTTATATTTCCGGCATTTTTAAATGATTTTTTTTTTAAGCAATTGAAATTTTAATAAATTTTTATTTTCAGTGTAAATGAATTACTATATAAATTCTAATAAAAATCTGAATTATTATTATTTTTAGTGTAAATGGAATTTTGTAAATTGTACTTCAAATCTGAATTATTATTGAAATTTTCAAAAACTTACTTATTTTTGAATTGTATTGTGATTTCTGCATTTCAATTGTGTGTTTTTAATTTAAAAACAAGTTTAAATTACTTTTGTTAAAATTTTCTTTTTAAGTAAGAATGGAAAAAGAGCATACAAATTAGATTGTTAACATCAAGGGACCTATCACGTGACAGAATACTCCGGTACATGTTAGTGCCCATAAACTACCCTATGGGGAATGAGGAGTCAATTGACCTAAAAGTGACTGGTTAAAGAAGGTGTTATCACAGGGCTGGTATAATTTAATACTGAAGTGGGTTAAGCAGTGTCAATTGTCCCAAAACTATCAATCCTGTGACTGGTAAAGGGAGGACATACCACTTAACCAAATGCTTATTAACAAGAAAATGCCAGTTGGCCAGAATTTTAGCCATTGAAAGCTGTTTAGTTTTCGTTTATTTTACACGACATGGCTCTTTTGCGACAGTCTTGTGATATGCTCATCTTTGGTTAGTCCTGTGGCATGCCACTATGTGGTTTAAAGCAGGACAAATGACCCCCTCCTATGACAAGCCAATGTTTAAAGTTGCCAGTTGTTTACATAGGGTAGGGTTTAGCAGAGGACCGGTCTCTGGCACGAAGGGACCGATCCTGTGGCACACACAGAACCGGTCCCATTCCCCATAGGGTATATTTTGTTTTTGATGTGTTAGAGTTTTTCTTTTCCATTTGATTGTATTTTCTTGTAGCGTTTAATACAAAATTAAAAAACACATGCAAAAAATGTAACTTTGCTGTTAGCCAGCCGTTTGTTAAACAATTGATAAATTTGAAATTTTAAATCAACAAAATTACTACAGTTAATGAAAAGATTTTTATGAATTAAGCCAAAAAAAAAAACACTAAAAGTTTATATAAAAAAATAACTACGCTTTTGCTTAAATATTAAAAAAAAAAAAACCTGGTAATGAATCTAAAAAAAAAAAAATTAAATTTAAAATAAGTATTTTATCACTTACCTTATTAACTAATAAACTTATTACAACAAATATAATTATTGGCATTGTGGCAATGTTTTTACAACAACTGGAACGGTATAAGGAATTTATGCTGGAAATAATTTTCAAATTTTCACTAGATTTTCTTCGAAAATGTTTGGTAAACATTTTATTTGAAGCGGGCAGTGATGATACTGATGTTGAACAGGATGATGAAGATTGTGATGATAATGAAGACATATTTTGAAATAAATATTTGTTAAACAATTAATACAAATATTTTATAGAAAGTTTTCTTTAGTCTCAAAAAAAACTCTCTGTTGTATAATTTGGGGTTTTTGTAATTGGAATTTAATTTTATACAATTTCACTGTTGTTAATTTATGTTATTTTAGTATAGTTTGCGGTATCATATTTTTAAAATATTTATATTTTTTTTTTTTTTTGCTTTTAATTATTATTATTTTTCTTTGAAATGCATTTTTATTAAAAGCTTATCACTGAAATATTTTTTGTTTTGTTTTCTTATTTTATTTCTTTAAAATATTTTTTATTTTATTTGTTTAGTTGTGTTTTTATTTTCCTCATGTTATTAAATTGCAAATTTTATATAAAAGATTTGTTTTTGTGTTTTCTTATTTTTTCTTAATTTTTTTTTTAAATATTTTTTACGTAAAGTCTTTCAGTTTTTTTTTTTTGTGTGTTTTTTTCTGAAAACAAGATAATTTTGATGTTAAACATTTGTTAAGACTTTTGTTGCGAAATAATTTTTAACTCAATTTTAATTGGTTGTGTTAAGAAAAGTGTTAAAACTTTTAAAGGTGCGAAATTAAATGTTTTTTTTTTTCATTTTTAAAAATATTAATTTTGCAAAAAAAAAGTAAATTTTATTAGTTTTGGATAAATTTTAAATTAATTTTATTGACAATTTTTGTTGAAAAAAAACATGACCATTCCTAATAAATTTTATTATTTAAATTTGTTCTGTCTTAATTTATCATCACATGTTTTTGTGAAATTCATTCATCATTTTAACCGGCAAATGCATCATGTATAATGCAAATGCAATTCAATTTACATTAATTTAAAATTCACAATTTTATTTTATAAACGATATTTTTTTCAATAGAGATGCCAGATTATTTCACTAATAAAAATCCTTTTATAGGCTAACATAAATTCCCCCAAAAAAAAATAGTTTACTGTTGTGAGCACTTAGAAGTTATGACTCTTGCAAATTCCGATGTATCATTACAAAGTCTTTAAACTTTATTTATGCGATAAAACGCCCGAGTTTTGACTAGTGCAGAAGCAAAAAATTTTGCTTACCCATAACCACCCAGAGAAAAAAGAGTGGAAAAAGATGTAGTAAAATCATCACATATACGGATTCAGATGTAGTGCAAATTGAGGTGAAACACGCATGATTTTAACATAGGGTTGTCATACGACGGAGGTAATGCAAATTCCTCAAACTTCACTTTATTAAAAGTACTATGTGTAAGGTTATGAAAGATTGTATTTTTGGATGTTCTTTTTCATAGAACTTGATTTGTTATTTTTAATTAGTGATTAAGGTATGATGTCAAGTCACATCTTTTTTACTGAGTGATAATATGTATCTGTAGGAGTGCTTAAAATGTTATAATTAAACAAAAACTTTTAAACAGCTTTTTAGCTTTAAAAACAAAGCGAAATAATAGTTTTTCGTTCAACTGAAAAAAAAGAAAGAAAACTATTGTTAAGTCTGATATTTGTAACCACTGTTTTTCAAATTCAAAGCGACATCTAGATTAAAGAAAATATTTGTTAAAAGAAACAAACTCTCGGTTCCATTTGAGTATGTCAAATACCAAATTGTAACATTCGTGACTTTTCTACTAGCTAGCCTTGTATATGAGGACATTATATGCTAAGTTTAGGAACTGATCTAAAAGACCAGCATTAGATTAGAAAAATCAGTAGTAGTAGTAGTAGCTACTTTGTGTGTAATGAAAATGTTGTTTATTTGGAACTACTTCGCATTATTTTTGCTGGGCAGTTCTGGGAGGCAAGCCCTTCCAAAGCAAATCGATAAGGCATGATTTTTGTCCCACTTGGAATGTATCTTTTAAGCAGGTGAAAAGGGGTTGTTGCATATGCTCGTAGAAGCAATAAATTCATGCCACCGTAGGCAATAAAAAGCGCTTTTTTATGTGTTGACAACATTAATGCTTCATTGTATGCATTATTTACGGCTTCTTTGCATGCATTATTCACTGCTTCAAAGAAAGTATTTAGGAAAGCTCAACAGAATGCCTTCCCTAATTGCTTTATTGTATGCCATTCGGTTAAGCGCTATTTTGGAAGCACACTCAGGGAACTTCTGCTTTAAAAAATATGTAGTTGTTTGAATTTTAATACAGTTTCTTTATTTTTAATGTAGGTATCAGTCATTTGTAGAACAAATTTAATTTTTTGCTAACCTTGTAGTTCATTTGAAAAAAACAAACCACATCAAATGACTGTTTTATGATTTTACATTCGTTTTTTGTTATTTAAAAAAAATAAAATTAACATACGTGGTTCATTTTTACTACAGTTGTTAGTAATTTTTTGAACTGTAAAAACAAATGACAAATATTAGTTGAATTAATTGAAATGTTGGTCGTCCTTTCTTCAAATGAAATTTCATTTGTTTTTGACTGCAATTGCTGTCGTCTTTACCTACATAATATCGTTAGTGCATTCAAATGTAGTTAATGCTTACACAGAAAAAATTATCAACCTAAAATATCTAACTGACTTTTATATATATAAATATATAATATATAAATACATATTTTATTTTAGACGCAATTATCATATTATTTTTTCATACAGTATAAAATACCAAATACATTTGAAGTTAACAAACAAAACAAGTACACACACAAACACACTCAGCATTGTAAAAAAACACACATACCAACGTATAGATCACACACTTTTTTTGTGGGTATCATATTTTTTTTGTAGAAGTTATTTATAACTTTTTTTCCTTCTTAATTTAATAAAAGGTTTATAGGTGCAAAGTCCATTAAAATATTAATTGATTCAATTAATTTTTTAATTGACACCGGTTTTTAGTTTTTTCTGTGTACTGCTTACCAAACCGAGTTTATTTTTTTTTTCTTGCTGGGGTTCTTCGCTTTTGTTAAATTTTTTGTAAATTGGTAGACTCATAGCAAAAATTTAGTAGAAAAATCAGTAAAGCCGTTAGTAATCGAACTTGGCAAGTTTTAAACTAATTTTTAGTTTTGTTAAAAATGTTGCTATTTTGACTTGATGAAATACTAAATTTTTAACTAATTTTTTGTTGCTGAATACTTGGCAACACTGGTTAAAAGTCTCATATGCAAAGTTCATTAAATTCTGCAATTCTTTAACAAAATGCCAGTTTTAATATCTCTAAAAACACATTTATTTAATAACAAAAATACTTAAAAGTTTTCGGACTTGTTTGGTATATCAGTTATTGCGTCTCCAAAAGCTCTTTCAATTGGTACCACATTTGTGTAAAATATCTCGGAAACAATTCGAATTTTTAAAATATTTTGCAAAATTCAATTATTTGTTTTGCCTTTTTTTATAAAAAGAAAAACGTGACTTGGGGGCATAATTAGATGTCTAGAGTGAATCTTTACTCCAGACACCTAAAACAAATTTAATTTTTACTAACCTTGTAGTTCATTTAAAAAAACCACATAAAATTACTGTTTTGTGATTTTACATTCATTTTTTACAGCCGTTTTTTTGTTGTTTAAAAAAATAAAAAAATTGTGGTTTATTTTTTGAACATTAAAAACAAATGACAATGTGAGTTGAATTTATTGAAATGTAAGTCGCCCTTTAAGTAAAACTTCATTTGTTTTTAACTACATTTCCAGTGGTCTTTGCTTACATGGTATTTTAAGTGAAGGAATCACCATTCAAGACGCCTGATGATTGCTTTGGTAAACATGAAAATGCAATAGCGTTAACTATTGGTTGTACATAGTAAGTTTTTCAAAGATTTTTCTTAACTAAAATTGTGATAAAAATTCTCTGTAAAAATTTTTCTTTAAAAATGGAATTTTTCGTTGTAGAGTCCCCTAAATCTAGTAACTCTTGAAACGTCAAACTAAAGAATCCATCACTTAACATTAAATACGAAACCCAACCAGCATACACATTCAGTAGAGAGAAGAACCCAGAAAAAAAAACAGCAAAATTTTCAGCAAACGTTCATCAACAAGATCGATGAGCAGCAGCAACATTGTCAATGTTGTCACTAGGCATCGGCAACCAAAAAAAAAAAAAACTTGGGCAAAGCAGCATAAGTAACAGCAACAACATAAAAATATAAAAAAAAAAAAGAATACGCATGCATGACTGCATGATGATGGCAACCTTATGTGAATTTATCAATTTGCATGCAGTTTTGCTCCAAGAACTTGTCTCCACTACTCTCCCCTTAACCCTGCAAGCAAATCAATTTACTTGAAGTATTTGTTTACTAATTGTTTTTGAGTTTTTATGTGGTTAATGGTTGTTTGGTTTTTCTTTTAGATTTGGCTTTGGCACTGGGTCTTTGAATATCCCATGATTATACTTTTTTTTTCTTTTTCTTTTAATGTCTGCGTATATTTTATTTTAATTTTTTTTCGGAACGTCGTCGTGGTTGTCTTTTTATAACATGGTGTTAATTACTCGTTTTATAAATTAATTAATTAATTTGCATTATTATTGACGTTGTGAGTATGAATGGAAAACAACTACACTGAGAGAATTATTAGCGGGATATCAATGAAGTTTTGCATTAGATCTATGAAGTGTCACTGGAATTCGTCCACTGAAATTTTTCATTAAATGAATGCAGTCTTTTACAAAATTTTATAAAAAATTTCATTTAATTTATTAAAAACTTCGTACGAATAATGAAAAAATTGCATTAACACGTTACTGCTCGACAAAGTTATATATCGTTGGTAGAAAATGCAAAAAAAAAACATTATACATATTTCAGCGTTTCATAGTGTTTCCATTTTAAGGATTTTATTAAAGGATAACAATTCTTTACAGACATATATGTAACAAACTCGTATAAAGGAATAAAAATGGTATTTTCGCTATTAATGAAAAAACGTGATATTAAAGCATGTAACATCGCAAGATTAGTTAGCATTTGATAGTACGGCTGAGATATCTTGTTAAGTACCTTCAGTTGAAATTATTTAATATGATGTGGCATTTTTGGTATGAAAAAAAACATGTTTTTAAAAATTTCAATTTCTTAATAAATGAAAATGAAAATTATTCAAGTTCGAGGCCATATTCTTTAGTTCTTTTTGATTAATGGTGATAATCTTTAACTTCCAGCTCATATATTAGTTCTCATTTAGTGGGATATATGAATGTTTGATGTTTGTATGGGATTGTCACTTCTTTCAAAACGTGTTTTGATGATGGGAACCTAGAAAATTCCAGAAATAGATCTATTAACACATTCCTGAAAGTGGTCAATTAATAAATTTGAAAACAAAAACTCTATAGATTGTTTGTTAGGACAATATCCTAATAAAGATATATAGAGTATGGCCTCTAACTTGAATTATTTTCATTTCATAATTAAAGATCGAAAAAAGATAATTTTTATTTTTAATAAAAATTATATCAAACTTATTTCAATTTATTGTTCAGATTATTTGTTAAATAAATGTAACATCATGCAGTAAAGGGTAAGAAATCGTTTCATAAAAATTATAAAGCTTTTTTTTTTATAAAGTTTAAGAAAATGGTCATTCACTTTCTGAAGAAAAGTTATAAAGCTTTTATTTTTTATAAAGTTTAAGAAAATGGTCATTCACTTTCTGAAGAAAATTCATTAGTTTAGTGAAAAATTTGATTAAAACTCGACTCAGAAAATTCTCTCAGTGTATAAAATAAAGAGATAGTAATTTATTATAAACAGCAGTTAGTTAAAGGTTTTCTTGTTGTCATATTTATTCACATATAAATATAAAGTGAGAGTAATAAAATAAAAAATTGTAAACGATTTTCTCATAAAACGGAAGTCGTTGACTTTGTCAATACAAGTCCGTTGTTGGTGTAGTACTTATATAAAATTGATGATCAACATCAATTCATACGTATGGAACACTTTTGACTTTTAATGTGAATGAGCATTTATGAGATTCCTCATCTATTAGTATGAGTATTATTATAAATATTTTCTGTTTAGTACTGACCGGAAGTTATATTGCATTTTTTTCTGGTTGTATGTGCCTGTGAGTGTATGGGAGTGTGCGTATGTATAGAATATAATAAATAGAGTGTAGGAGATCTTTAGCTGCGTGTGTTATATTTTTTTTTTGTCTCTTGTTTAGTGGGTGAATTTTTGTATAATTTAGTTTTAGTTTTTTTCCTGAGGGATTCCACGTTCAGAATGGTTGTAATGCATGTAATTTGTAATTGGAGCATTTAATTTTGTATGGGTTGATGGTATGTTAGTAAGTAATTTGTTATAAATATTTTGTTTAACAAACAAGTGTTAATTAGTGAAAAATTAAAAAAAAAATGTATAGTGCATTAAGAAGAAATTTAATGTTATCACACCGAAAATCTTTCAGAGAAATTTTTTTTTAATTTAGCAAATCAATGCAATTGCAATTAAATGTCAGCGATATTTTTTTGAAAGTTTTCTTAATTATAATAAAATGCCATCGTTTATCTTTTAACATGTTTTGATTAAAAAATATTGCTTATTTTAAGCATTTTTTTTTATATTGAATGCATATATTTTAAGTATTTAATTGTTTAGTAAAAAATATTTTAGCAAAATTGAGTTAAAATTTTAATGCAAACAAAATTTTAATAATGAAAAAATAAAAATGAACGTTATTTAAGTTTGAGGCCATACACTATATTTCTTTATTAGAATATTGTCCTAACAAATAATCTATAGAGTTTTTGTTTTCAAATTTATTTTTAAGTCATTTTAACTAAGAATTAAACGTACTTTCAGAATCATTTCATTCAAAAGAACTAAAATTCAATAATATTAATTTTATACAGGTTTGTTAGTTTTTTGTTTTTATATACATACATACATCGAGATTATTTTTATGTTATTTTTAATTTATAACGAGCTTTCAACCTCCGTATATTTACAAAAATAAAGCAAATCAAACATATTAGCTAGGTTGATACTAGTACTTCGTTCTGGCTAAAGATCTCATCAGAACCCGAAGTTTTAGAAAAGTTAGAGCCTCCATAATAGGCAGAACTTCAACAAAAAATCTATTTATCATTCATTTTGCTCCAGTTTGTTTGTTTTTAATTTAGATATTCCTAAAAAATCTTAATAATTTTGCTTTCCAACACTGTCTTTTGATAATTGCCTAAAGTCAATCAAAAATAGAGTTATGTCACTATTTGAAAATTCAAAAAAATATAATTACTTTGCAAATTTTCTTGCATACTTTAGCCTACTTTAACAAATAAAAACATATCAATTTGTTAACCCTCTTTTAAACCCATAACTGGGAGATTGGGCAGCTAATAAAAATAAGTGTTTCTTTTTTGGCTCCTCCGATGTTTATTAAAATCTGCGGGTTCGGGTAGGGATAAATTTCTTTACAACCCCAATATTTTGCAATTACTGCATATTTTCCGATAAATGAATATTTTGCTATAAATGCATATTTTTCGATAATTGCATATTTTGCTATGCATGTTTTTTTTGAAATGCATGTGTTTTAAAACATTTTTTGATGTTTAACTAAACACTGTATTTATGCGCAGTTACACACAGAGAAAAATTTTGTTATTTGTCAACTGAAATTCGGTTACTTAGACTCAAATTCGGTTATTATGAATTTCAGTTGATTGATACAAGTTAACCCTAATTTTCACAACAAAGTTCGATTAATTCAACTGAATTTTAATTGCAATACCCAAAATATTGAGAAATATAATGTAAATTTAGTAGAGAAGTTTTATTGTTTAGTAGCTTTAATTAGCCATATAAGGCCCTAAGGGCTCGGTTATGTAAATGAAGATTTAATAAAAAAAAAAAAATGTAATTGTGCTTACTGATTTTACAAGTTGTTACTACTAAACTACAATTTTCAATTCGGTTGGCACTTTTTCTGTGTGTATTTTATATAAAAGTAAATTTTTAAATTCAGAAAAAATGTGCCCGGGGCAAGTTGGTAGCGTGCTGGCTTATCAGTGCGGGGTCGTGGGTTCGATTCCGACCAGAGGCACTGGTATGTTTTCGCTACAACGCGTCGAAGGTCATAGTAGCTAGTGCTCGGTTAGGGTAATAGTATATAATTTCTAAATATATGATTATTAATTAAAAAAAAAAAAAAAAAATTCAGAAAAAGACGAAAATTTAAAAAAAAAAACATACAATGGCTAACTTCTTTTTAAAACAGAAGAAAAAAAACTAAAATTGTGGTAATAATAATAAAATTACTAAAAAAAAAACAGAAATAAACGCATGATTTTAAAGTTTTAGCTGCAAATTCAACGATTTTTAATACATATTAAGTATACATAAAACACTATTATTAAAATTCACGACTTCCGAGCCCTATCTATATATATAAAATACAATGTTTGTATGTTTGCCCTCTATAGACTCTAAAACTATCCAACGATTTGGCCCAAACCGGTTTCATTTGAAAGGTTATAGTCCAAATTCATTTTTCGGCTATATATATTTCAAGTGGGCGTGGCCCCTCCCACATAAATTGAATAACATCATTTATCTTGACTATTGTGATAGCAAGAGTTTTGAAACATTGCACTATCCCATATGTTACAGATTTGAATAATCAGGAAAAAAATGGGCGCGATCGGACCAGTGGGAGTGGCAGCTCCCATACAAAGTAAATATTTAATATCATATATCTACAGTACTATAATAGCCATAGTCTTAGAAATTTGTGCACGTTGATTATATTATGAATAGTCATGGGAAAATTGGGCGGAATCATACCAGTGGGCGTGGCAGCTCCCATACAAAGTGATTATTTAACTCATATACAAATTAATATTAATATTAAATATCTAGGGTTCTATATTAGACATATAGCCTTCAAATTTTGTACGAGTCCATTAATTACAAATATTAGTAGTCGAACTGACAATGAGATATCAAACTCTTGAATCGGTTATGTAGTTGCGAAGATATTTACAAAAAACCTATGTTAATATTTACAAAAAACCTATGTTAATCTTCAAGCTATGTTACACGAACACAACAGCCTCATCCGTCTATTCAAAACAGCCCTAGACCAGATGCCGACAGATGAATTTACGGTTGTGATAAGAGCTGACCAGACAGCGGCTGGTGAGCATGAGCGGCTCTTTAATGCACCGGTAATAGGTGACGTCGCAGTTGTTATGGCAGTTGTTTTCAGCTATTCATTTTATATACTTCAGCAAATAAAGGCGATAGAAGGACAAAGAGGCAAATTTTAAAATGATTTACTAATGTGAATTTATTTTTTTAATTATTTATTTGCGTAAAAGAAATTTCTTGATTTAAAGAATTAATTACAATTAAAATTTGAAGGCAAAACAACGTTTGCCTGGTCAGTTAGTTCAATAATAAAAAAAAAAACTTTCCTTTTATAAACTCCAAAATAACTATAAACAAAATTCATTCTTCTTCCATTTCCGAAATACCTTACATTTTTATATTTTTTTTTTTCATCTTCTTAAGAATACAAATAAATAAGTACATAAAACTTTTTTCCAATTTTTAATCTTTTAACATCTTTTAAAAAACCTCATAAAACTATTCATTCATGAACTAATTAGTGGCTACCAATATATTATTTTATTGAAGTATTAACATGTGTACAAACCATAAAATGAAAATTTAATTCCCACAATATTCATCTTCTCTGAAAGCGGTGGTAGAGATGAAGGGATGTGTTTTTGATCGTATTTAAAAAAATAGTCATAAAGTGTATATTTACTATTATTATACAATAAAATTAAACATGGTAAATGCATTTTCTTTTTAGATCAAAATAAAATGAAATACAAACAACAACACTATTCAAAAGTATTAACACTTTTCTGTGTTATTGGGAACTTTTCATTTTTTATGGCGATTATAAAAAAATTTAGATTCAATTTAATAGCAATAAAGACAAATAGTTTTGAAAGGTGAATCAAAAAAATTGTATCTTAAGTTTCGCTGTGTAATATTTGATTTGGGTGAGAATTGGCTTAAATATTCTGTAAAATCCAAGATTTTAAATTGTATTTGAATTTAAAAGCAAATATCTTTAATGACAGTTTAAGGATATTTGGTAAGATTAAGTCAATCAAATGGAGTACTGAACAAAAAAAATCCCGTACAAATAGTTCAAAACTCAGCAGAATTTTTAGTGAAGTTGAGAATCACAGTGTGCTAAGATTAGGTGACCTAGAAGTAAATTTGAGTTGAGAGTTGTAGTTAAATTTACTACGAATTTGGCTAAATCAACAGAAGTTTTAAGCTGAATCAACTGAAAATTTCTGCTAAAAATGTCTTTACTCATCTGACCAGAGGCAGGGCCATATATATATTAAGCAGTTATTAAAGATTATTTGCGTACGTACGTATTGCCGAGTAACAATTTTTGGTAAAGTTTGCTCTGCTTCGCTTAGTTTTCGAGATAAAGCCGATTTTATGATTATGAAATTTAAAAAAATCGAGAAAATAACGGCATCTATAGGTGAGACTGATAGCGGCGACACTAACAAATAATGATTTGACAATAATTGTGGTTTAATTTAACTGGCAAAATTTGTTAATTTGAGAATCAAGAATTACTAAATTTTAGGTCGAAAAATTAGTTCAAGTACGGATGAAATTTGTTCTTGAGGTTAAAAAAGATAATTAATGACTTTAGTTACATAACTGATTCAAACGATAACAATAGAAAAAATGAGTTCGACTAACTAAAAAAATATACAGTAATTAATTGTAATAAAATTAATAACGTTTTTCTTTATATGACGGTTGCAACAGCTTTACCCGAAAAACAATTGAAAATTTTTCCCCGCCGCAACTCTATCTCTAACATACACTTGGTATCCAACAAACGAATGTGAATAAAGCACATCATAATATAATAATTACTTGTAAAAAAGAGATAACAATAGGATTAAAAAGAGAAAGCATTCTAGTTGAAAAATAAATTGTTTATGGGTAATAGTTAACTATGGCACTTCTGATTAAAACAATACATTGTGAATGCTGTGATTGACAAAACTCCACTTAGCCACACTCACCGCTGTGTCGACCGTGGCTCAACTCTCTAAGAGGTGATGCTACGAGTCATAGCCTGTTGTATGGATGTGGGTTTGAAACTCACTAAGACACAAAGTAAAAAAAGTTTTTCATATAGAGCAATTTAATAATTTAAAATACTTTGATCAATTGACACATAAATTAACCACTTATGGCCGTAATTTCAAGCAATATATACCTACTGGTGCTTAGATACCTACCGTGTACACGAACAAAATCGGGTAGGTATCTAAGCACCGGTAGGTATCTATTGCTTGAAATTACGGGCATTAGGAGTCCTTGAAGGGGACGAAACTGCGGCAGACTGCGGCATATCCATTGTATGCTTTACAGTTTTCAATAAAAACGTTTTCTTCCTGTTCTTCCTGTAAAAATCTAACTAAAAATTTCTACAGTAATTAATTGTAATAAAATTAATTACGATTGTCATTATGTGAAGTTTACAAACACTTTACCCCAAAAACGAATTAGAACAGACTTTTGAACTAACTTTTTTTTATGAGTGTACTTATACTTTCTTTCTAATTTCATATAAATCCATCTATTCGTTTTCAATTTAAGTTCAGCGACCCAATATCACGAATCAAAAAATAATAAATTTATATTCCCGAATAAAAAAATTTAAATATTTTTTAAATTATTTTTGAGAAATTAAAATTTTTTTTAAATTCTGACCGGGAGAGCTCTGACATGTTATGAATACTCCAAATTCAAGGTTTACCTAATATGTAAGGAATAAAAACTGGGGTAGAAAAAAGGCAATTCTTAGTACTTTTTGGTTCGGCAGTATTTTGAAATTTGATTAAATTCGCAAATGAATTATGAATGAATGAATTTTGAAATGAATAAATCAATTGTGTCACGAGCTTTGTGACATGTTGCGCCGTCTTGTTGAAACCTCAGCTTCTGCACATCATGGTTGTTCAATTGGTGAACGAAAAAGTCAGTAATCATGGCTCTATAGCGGTCACCATTGACGGATAGACTGATTGGATAAAAGTCTATATTTCCAAATGTACTGTTATTTTGGATAAAAAATAATTTTTGGATATTATAATGCAGATTTGGCT
This sequence comes from Delia radicum, assembly GCA_021234595.1. NCBI lineage: Eukaryota > Metazoa > Arthropoda > Insecta > Diptera > Anthomyiidae > Delia > Delia radicum. The sequence continues at coordinate 277,581,169 of CM037851.1, read as the reverse complement.
TTATCGTTTTTCATGAAAAAAATGTATCTCGGTTACTTATATAAGGCGCTACATTTAGTCAAACTTTTCATTACACATATGTAACGTCATGTAGTATAGGGCTTATATAATTAAGTGCACCCAAAAAAAATATTGGTTGGACTTCGGTCAAAATGATTAAGATTTTTTCTTTTAACAATGTGTTTAAATTGCTAATTGCTGCATTACAAACATAGAATACTTCACATTTTTGTTTAAAAATGTATTCTAAAAAATCCCGGAATTTCCGAACCAATTTCCAGGCTAGCGGGAACATGGAAATGCTTAGTTTCCCGGGAATCCCTGGATGCATTCCCTAGTGTTTAAGTTTATATGGGCGCACACTTTAAGTCAATTCAGATCCATAACAATGACAAATTTAAGGTTTTATGGAACTTATATTTTGACTTTTAATATTTTACGCGCAGAGAAAAGAGCATCATATTATGATAGTTTAAGAGCATCATGTTATGATTGCAATGCCTGACAATCATAATATGATAGTAGCAATCATATTATGATTCTAAATGTTAATAAAATCTTTAACTGTAATTATAATATGATCAGCAAGAATCATATATATGATAATATGATAATTAATAATATGATAATTTTCATGTTCAATGATATTTTTTCTCTGCATGTAGAATTAAGATATTTTTATTTTTAAAATTCACTACTTGTATTATTGCTTTAAGTTAGATCCAATTTTTTGTTAAATTGAGTTATTTTGTAGGAAGATTTTTTACTATTAACAGTTTTTAAATTTAAGTTGAGTCCATCTTTAGAGATTTAAATTCTTTCAAAATTTTTAAAATTTATTGATCTTAAATTTTTTTTTTACACTGTTTTTAATCACTAAATTTTAATTTTTGTTCAAACACTTGACGAATTAAATACTGTTTTCAAAAGTTGTAGATTTTGTTTAAATGCTTTTTCAAAATTCTTATTTGCCGTCGCTGTTTTAATAATTTAGTTTTTTTTTTTAATGCACTTTTTACCATTTATTTGCAATTTAATAATGCGATACTCCTTTTATTGTTTGTTATAAAGTTTATAAATTTAAATAATCATAATCAGGGCAGCGATTTTCATGCACTAAAAAATTCAAAATATGAACTAAAAACCAAAAAATATGCGCTTAAAATCAAAAAAAAAAAAATGCACTTAAAATTTTTGGATTTTTTGAAAATCGATATATTACTTGAGAGAGTTGGTTTTGAAAATTAAATCTATTATAAATGTCTACCAAATGAAAATTAGATGCTATTTAAGGGTTACACTTGCTTTTTTTTTTTTTTGTTTATTTTCAAAATAAATCTCAATTTTAATTTTTACAAAATCTGCAAAAACTATGCAATTAAATTGAAAATATGCAACAAAATATGCACTTATTGCAAAATATGCATTTATAACGAAATATGCAACAATAAGTCGATGCAATTTTGTAGCCAATCCTTTGATTCGAAAAAGTATTTGTCCAAAATCGATTTTGGGCTACTGATTACAAACATACATTTGCATGAAAGTCGCTGTTCTGATCATAATCTTAAGTTTTGAGTATCGGTTAAATATTTTCGCATCATCACATGAATGCATGCATTCATGCAAGCTGTGGTATGTAGAGTACGATACGTTCGTTGTACTTCAACTGTACAATGTCGATTTTAAGTTTTTTATTTAAGTTGACGACAATCACCATGCCATATACTACAATCATTTAAATAATAACAATAATAAAAACTAAATAACAAAAGGAAAAAAAAAATAGTTGAATGAATGTACAGCAGCGACGGCTGCGGCGACAAATATATAACAAAAATATACAACAAAAAAAAAAACTGAGTGAGAGTGTAAAGTACATAATATTTTATATATGTATATATTTTTTTTATCAATTAAATTTAAATTAAACATACAAAACAACAACAATAATCAACATCTCATAATAATCACAACGAATTAAAAAAAAAAAAACATTTTAGTTTTATCAAAATTTTGTATAAATGTTATAAAATTTTTTTTTTTTAATTTTGTATAAATGTTAACATAAATTTATAAAAAATTTTTAAAACTGTTAAGAGAATTTAAAATATTTTTTTTATGAAAATTATTAATTATCCAATTTGTTTTTTTTTTTTGTTAACACTTATAAAACACTTGTTTTTTATTTCTTAAACTTACTTTAAGTTTTTTTTTAAATATTTTTAAATTATTTTTATTTTGTTATTGTAAATTTTTAATATTTTGTTTCATTTTTTAAATATTTTTTCAGTTAAAACATTAATTTTATATATTTTTATAAATATTTTTTTTTTTTTTTTTTTGGAAAAATGTTTAATTTTTAATACAATTTGAATATTTCACTAAATTCACTTTGTGTTACAAATACTGCACTTGTTCGATAATTTTCCATATATTTTTGTTGTTGTTTTAATTCTCTATATAGAAAACTATTTAAAAGTCATTGCTTTGATTATCTTTTAATATTTAATAATAAATAATAAAATGCTCCGGTACAATTATTATTATTCTTTCATATTTTTTCTGTTTTACACATTTAACCACGATAAAATTATTTGTAGTAGTTGTAAACTACACGTTCGTATTTATTTTGAGGTCTGCGCGCATTTAATACACTTTACTGTGATTTCCACAACAACAACAACGACAAAAAAATCCACTTTTTTTTAACTCTTTAAAACACACACTATAAGCCAAGCCAGCAGCAGTATTTAGCTTTAAACAGCAGCAGCCGTAATATTCATGCATGCATGTTGTAAAGTTATAAACTAAAAAATACACACACACTAAGTTAACTACATATGAATGTAGTAAACGTGTAGTTGTAGTAGTACTATACTATATTTAGTAGTTTACTATCCGACCGTTGTTGCTTACAGCTCAAAGTATGACTCTCAACTAAATTGTACAAGTCCTGCGGCTAACAAAACCTCGCGGCATGCGCTCATTTTATTACACACAACAAATACATTTTATTCGTATTGGATTCATTCGTACATTCGTTAGTAGTTGGTTGGTTATTATTTTGTTTGTATAACTACTTTATATTAGGGTGACCATACTTTAGGCATTGAAGAGTATGTATAGAGTAGTTAAACAACATTAGAGAGCAATCGAGAGACTTAATCTCCCTCAAATTCTCTCTAATAATAATGTTTGTGTTTTGCTATTAGAATTATTTGTTATATAATTTGTTGTCAGTGCATTTTAAGAAGAGGTTGGTGGGATGCTCAATATCACCCAATAATTGTAATACAATAATTATGATTTTGAGCCTCCCCTGATTTTTGTCATTGTTATAAATTAAATTAGTATGCATGCGGTCCATATAGTATAATCAAATGATTAGTTATTGTTGTAAAGCATAAGTTAGTTGCGGTTGTATTGATTATATTGCATGTAACGTAAAGAAATGTTGCAGGCTACAAAGTTGTTAACTAACTTATGAGATGATAACGGACAGTTTAAACAAAACTAATTGTAACGACACTTTCATTAGCGCCACACACATTAAAAATAACTAAAATTCTTCTTAAAATTCTTGTATAAAAGTAATAGCAAACTTATGAATAATATGGCTTAAGATTATCCCTATTCCGGGCAAAACCGGATCACGCAGTGGTTGAATGGAATTTAATTGAAAAGTGATTGTCTCTACTCGTAGAAATAAAAATAGAGAAAAAGATAATTAAAATTAACTAAAAATTATCTTGCAGAAAAAACTGATAAATTAATCAGAGTTTTTTGCTAAATATTAATAAAATAAGAACAGCGAAAATAAATCTGTTAAATTTACAAAATTTTAGTTATATTCGATGTGAATTTTAGTTAATTGAAAATAGCATTTTACTTTGTAAAATTAGCAAAAACTTTTACTAAATATTATTTTTGCTATATTTACCACAAATTTAGTAGAATGCAAATAACAGTTTATTTTGCTAAAAATCAAACGAAATATTTTTAAAAAATATATATTCATAAGGGCAGACTGATTTGTTTGTCTACTAATATTTAGTAAATGTTTTTGCTGATTTTAGCAGATTATTTTGTTACTTTCATTAACTTAAATTTAGCTAAAATATTACTAGATATTTGTAAATTCAACAAATTTTTTTTGCTTTTTTAGTAATATTTAGTAAAACAATCTGCTGATTTTAGCAGTTTTTTTTCTGCAAGGTAATTTTTAGTAGCTTTTTTGCTATTTTTACAGGTTTATTTCTATGACTGTATGAAATGTTTTCCAGATAGAGGGCAAATACAAAATTAAACAGGGAATTTAAAAAGCCATGTACTGCCTTTTATGCCTATAAAAAAAAAGTGTGGAAAAACATGGGGATTACAGCCTGGAATGGTACTATGGTTATACAAAGCTGTAGTCCAGCCGATTTTAACCTATGTGGACTTGGTTTGGTGAGAGGCGCTGGATATAGAGTGCAACAGACTGAAGATGTCAAGAAATCGAATTCCAATAGAACTGTTTATGAAGAACACAGCAACTAAGCCCAGTAAAAAATTTTCGTGTTTTTAGAAGCAGGATAAAACAAATGCGATATTGCATAATATTGAGAAGCAGCAAAAAAAACGAATAATTTTCGTATAAAAATAAACAAACAAAAATTTTGAGCTTGCTGTTTCAATAACAAGGATGCAGGTTGTAATGCAGAAATTTCCATAACGTGGATTATAAACGATCTGTAAAAACTTTCCCGAGTGTTTTCGAGTATGAAATAAAAAATAATTAGTCATTTAAATTTTTCTAAAGAGCAGTAAAAAACAAATAAAATAAAATAATGTAGACATGAAATGTGGTTTTACTGAAACCCATGAAATCACTGCTTTTTATAAGCGCTGAAATTCGCGCTTATATTGTTCAAAAGTAATGCTTCCAATTGGGAATTCGCCATATAAAAATCATAGCATATTTAAGCAGGTTTGTAAGGGATTATTTTCAGCTTACTCCCTTACCAACCTGCTTTCATGTAAGCAGTGTTCTTTACTGGGTTAGATTATTTTTAATACATTTTTTTAATCTTTTTTACATTTTTGTATTGAAAAATATTATTTTGGGGGGAATTTCCCATTTTCCCTCCCTCTGGAACCGCGCCTGACTATGGCTCATATATACCTAGTAGAGAAGACTGGAAGGCTAATAATGCAGCAATACAACGTGATATAGTAGTTTAGACTAACGGTTCAAATATGAAATCAGGAGTGGGATCAGGCATTTATTGTACGGAGCCAGTCTTGGCAATTTCCCTGATATTGCCTGATCATAGCAGTGTTTTCCAAGCGGAAGTTTTAGCAATAGGGGAAGCCTGTAGCAACTTTCAAGCTGTTGAGAAGTGAACAAGATGGTAAACATATTCTCGTACAGCCACGCAGCCATTGTGGCACTTCCTTCGAGGCATAGTCATTCCAAAGCGGGGTGCAAAAATGCACTAACAAGGGAGGTATCCCGACCCGAACTCGTAAAATTTTAATGAACTTTGGATACATTGTAAAGGAACAATAAAAAAGAGACACGTTAAAAAGTAGGTTTAAAAATCAATTTGTTTTTGTATAAAAACGTGTCTTTAATTTACGAAAACTAGATTAATTTGTACGCAGAGTTAAAGTACACAAGAAAACAAAAATGTTGATAGTTAAAAAAGGCTCTTTGGGAAAAGTCGCATGAAAGCCAAACGGTTTTGAATATCGGCAAAAGCTCAGACACCCCCTCGATTAAATTATATAGGAATTGCTATGCATTATTTTAAGCTTAATACAACTAAAATTCTTAATAAAACGCTAGATTTAATGTTACTCAAAAAATATGTTTTAAAAAAAAAAAATCCTGGAAAATCTATGGACACCACTGAATGTGTCTTAAAAAAAAACGTTCATTAGATACCAATTTGTTTATAGTTACTTTTAGTGAAAAAATGTCAAATGGGCTATTTTTTGACCCCACTTACCAAAGTCTAAACATTGGATTTTGCAGCTAAAAAAAACACGGGTGCCTTAAATTTTTATTCTCTACAACATATCCGAAGTTCATTAAGATCTGCCGGCCCGGGTCGGGCTCCATATAAGAGTAACCTTGATTTGGGTGCCAGGCCATAGCGACATACCTGGCTACGAAAGAGCAGACGAACTAACTAGATTCGGATCGATCATAGACGTCAGCATGGCGATAAAAGTTCGCATGCAAATCTAATGAACCAGCACTTTCTGCACATTGCAAATAAAAATTGAAAGGTACTTACAACATTCAGATGTGCTCGCAGCACGTGGCCTTCCTACAATGGCAAACGAACAAACTATCTTTTGGCTAGTAATAGGGTTAGCGGCTATAAGGCTGCTACCATGCAGAAGAGTAGCAGTCTTAAACGGACACTGGGGCATCGGAAGACCTGTAGAAAGATTGGTTTACTATTCCGCAGATATTGTCGGGGCTGTGATGATGAAGTTATGGAGGATTCAATACAACATTTTCTTTTACACAAAAAATAAAAATTACCCAAAAAAATTACACAAAAACCACAAGTTTATTAAAAAATTTGTGTGAAAATGTGTGGCTTCATATTGTATGCATCTGAAACTGCATTTACCTCATAAACCAATTATTTTTTTATTCAAATAAAAATCGGTACAGCTATGGGAATGCAGCCGTACTAAAAATACAGAATGGCTCTCGACCGACCTTTAAAGATTCCTTATTTCAGGTACAACACAGACTTCACTGAATTAAACTTAAATATGCATTCTGAAAAGTGGCCGATCATAATCTCAATAACAATTTCTTATTGGAATTAGAATCTTTTTGTTAGTACACACCACAGAGAAAAATTTTGATATTTGCCAACTGAAATTCGGTTACTCCGACTCAAATTCGGCAACTACGAATTCAAGATTGTTAGCACAACTTAACATTAGTTTTCACAACAAAGTTCGATTAATTCAACTGCATTTTAGTTGTACTAACTGAATTTATTAGTTGTTACTATTAATATACACTTTTTAATTCGGTTGGCACTTTATTTCTCTGTGTGTAGTTATTCACATTTTTCAAATCGAGTGTAAGTATTAAGGCACTAAGAAATGTTTCTGGAGTCGACATCAAACAAAGTTCATTAACAAAAAAACTCTTCCAGGTGAAAATTACAATTTCGCTGAAATTCAAATATGTGGTAAAGAAGACAAAACGAATACGTCCGGATTTAAACATTCGCCCAAATCTTAAATATATAAAGGTGGTGAAAATCAGGTCGGAAATTGTATCCCAATCTTAAACGTGAAATATAACTATTTATATGAACTACCACACGATCGGTTCCTTTAATTGGAAAATATTTCCCACGATGTGGTTTTTGCTCCTTGTTTCATGTTGCAGAATTAATCTAGGACAGGATAAGATAGCTCGGTGATATATTCGAGGTTAGTTCTGTTTGACATCCTAGAGTATGTCTCTGAACCGTATGTTTCAGCAGAGTTTAGCAACAAGTTCCATTACAAGTCGACTTTCTTCGATTTTCAATACCAATCTCTTTTTAATATATTTGGGTACTGTCTTCCTCTGGTAGTGTTTCACGATCACTTTGAGTAAGTTTTTACGAATTGTTTCCTTGGAAACGCGACATTTTCCACCCAACTTATGATTTGATGCCCCAATTTGATTAACCGCAGATTTTTTCTATTCAACAAGCTCAGCTGCCTTCAATTTTTGGACGACATTTCTTTTTTATCCCGGTTGATGCAACACCATTTTCAAACCGTTTGAATATGGAATGTATTGTGCTAAGTGGTACTTGTTCCTTAAGGAAATGATACAGTTTTTTCCGTTTTTAGGATACCGTCCAAGAGTGTCATATACATTTTTTCTTAAACTGTTTTGTTTAACCTATTTCATTTTGAATTTATTCACTTTGGAATATTTACAATAATACTTATAATAAAAGATTTTATTGATATGAAGAAAAACATACCTACTGAGCAGTAGTTTACATTTGAATTTTGGCCATTTACTTAGTTGGCATAGGTTAGATATTTAGAAGATCGGATGGGGTGAAGTAGACACTTGAATGCTTCTTTCGATTTTTTGAAAAAATGCTTATTCCGACAGACATCAAACTGAATTCTCCTGCCCTGGACATCAAGAAATTCAGCTTCCTCAATATCAATACCACCCCTTTTAAAACACTCAGCTCTATGGGTTAGCATACGACATTGGTACTTACGTACATTAAAATCTACCCTCTTTGCAAGACCCAACTCAGAGATAGTTAAACGTTTCTAATTAAGTGTGTCAATCATAATCTGCCTTTTGTCCCCAATATCTAAATGGCTTGCCCTATGATCTGAGGAAAATGAATGGTAGATAGTGTTGAAAGTTTAAACCAGAAGGTCATTAAGAAAGATGATAAGATGAATGAAACTCGTCGGATAACAACACGTATAGAGCGATCTCTGAGAAAGCTCTAAATAAATCGAGAGAAGTCATTACTGACACTAAAAGTAATAAGCTTGATATAAATTCGCAGTGACACACACTATCGAACTCCTTGGAAATATCTAAAGCAACCACATTGCTTTCATAAAACCTGTCACAAGACTCAATCCAACGTTTCAAAGGGAAAGCCATCAAGTCTTTCGTAGAATAGCTTCAACGAAAGCCATACTATATATTCTTTAAATAGTTTGTGAGCACGCAGCATCATTTCATTTAAAACAATGTATCTTGTCTAAAGTCGATTAGCCATTGCTAAGATTATTTAACGCATCCACCGTTTATCAAATAACACAACCCTTTTCTAAAGAACTTTCAATTAAAAAAAAATATTTCAAAACCTCCCCATTATTTTCCATTAGGAAATGAACTAACATCTATTAGCTAAAATCATTAAAGATATTTTGAGTTATAACATTTTTAGTCAAAACTGACATTTACCACATCAATGCCAATCATTTAACACAACTACATCGCATACACTCATTGAGGTATACACTTTTTAACTCCTAAATAGAACCCGACCAAACACACACACCAGAGCCACAACAGCAACAACACCTCAATAAAATATAATTAATATAATTAAGTCTTTTTTACACAAAATTAAGACAACATCTTATTATTAATTTTAATTATAGGCCTATAAGCAATTTTCCTATAAAACGGCCACACGCCTTTTTAAATCAAATAAAACAAAAACATGATTACTACTGCTCCGAATACCTGCTCCAGAGCTGCTACCATTGTCAAATGATAACAATAAAGCAACAACAAAAAATACAGTAGTTAAAATAACTTTTAATAGAAATGAACAGGAAAAAAGTGAACACGCGAGCAGAAACCGATCATCAATCGACATAATGAAACATAAAGAAGCAGAGGAATACAAGTAGCGCTACCCCTGAGGCAAGACAATATTAACACTTTTTTAAATAAAGAGATATAAATGTAATAAATGTGTATTAAATGTTTAATACTCACAGGGATGGAAAGAAAAATTACACATTTACAAACAATTGTTGAAAATAACCCGAAGAGATAATCAAAAATTAAATGAGTTTTACAAAAGAAACAAAACAACGAGAGAGTTGAGGAGAGTATGCAAGAGATAATAATGGTGGCACAATAGTACATTTTCTTGCAACATTTTAGGGATTATAAAAGAGCATTTTCAATGGTACCCATTTGGTATGATAGTATGTATTTTAAGTATTTCGAAAGGGGATCTTCTTGAAAAATTCAAGAGAAAGAGAAACTAAAGATGAGCTTATTTCAAAGAGTTTCCCTTATCCACCCAATTAATTTTTAAGACAGTTTATAGTGCGTTACTGAAATTGGAAGTTTAAAGTTGTCCAACTTTAAATTATGTTCGGGAGAGTGGGTTCCAAAAACTGTTTTAAAACTGTCCCTCTAGAGGTTAGGTTAGAAGAGCCAGGCTCAACAGTAATTGACTGTATTTATTTTCAAAAGAACATCGACACCAGTTTCCCAAAAGCAATCAAGTTTTTATTCCACTACTTCTATATCTATTTCAAATGTTATGTCCGGGAGATAGAGTTCCAAAAACAGTTCAACAATTGCCCCTCCAGAGGTTTGCTTAGACGAAGAAGCCTCCAATATGGCTAGCTAAAGATTTCTTAATAAGGGTTGTCAACCAGGTGGCTACATCATAATCAAAACCAGACCAGTCAGACTCCCTGCTGAAGAGACTAATGATGCCGACATCCGTGTTGGACAGGTCCGTCAGGTCATTCAAAACCGGATGAGCGAAGAGAGCAGCAGATTGCGTAAATGGAAACGGGGTATGTTTGTTGGAAACATGTTTGTTGAGCTGATTTACTGCGTTTTTTAGTTCGGCCGGCTAGCTTTTCCAGTTGTCCGAAAATTTTATACTCAAAATCTGAGCTAATCAGCGCAAATTTTGCAATAATTTGCAAAATTTTTCCATAATGCTTTAAAATATTAAATACTGGCTAAATGCATTTTCTGACCGAATTGTTCTGGTCGGACATTAAAATATCCAATCATACTGGACATTTTGAAACTGGAAGTGAAATGAAATGCCACTTCACTGATTTAAAACTAATAAATAAAATATTGAAATTTACCATTTATGAATTTATCATGAAAAGGAAATACAGTCTCTGAAAAGGAATCTAGCATCTGGTGGTAGTAATAACTGAACGCTATCTTATACGCAGACACTTATATAGTTAAAATTACTTTTCTAACAATTTCTGTGAGAGTTGCGTGGTCGCCAAAGAAGAGGAGTGTGTTGAAAATTTTCGTTGTTCCTATTTGACTGTGTTTACACAAACATTCTGTCATTTGGATCGGCATACTCTTATATCAAAAGCTCCCAAGCCTAGGAAGATCCGAAATCGAGATCGAACAAGGGTTACGGGCTGTGGTAATCAACAAACGAAGTGTGTTGACAATCATAACGATACACCTACCCTCCTTCCCTCCTGGACCTATCCGTGTAAACCGCTAGTGACCCTGTAGGTAGGTCGAGACCACCAGATTACTCTGGAATACAAGATCAGAAATCACACCCAACGAGAGTTGCGGGCTGCGGTAATCAACACACAATGAGACGGCCCGTTGGAGCCTTAGTATCCTGGCATGTCCAAACGATATGTATGTCTACACCCCGATAGTCCCCAGCCGATAGTTAAACTTTAAAAATTACATTATCAATTTTATTACAATGTTTTAGAATAAATAACTATTCAGATTTAAACAACTGAAACTAAATTATTTAACTTAATAAAGTAATAAGCCTAATAAGAATTAATATATAATCTAATCTAATTGAAATGAAATGAATTTAAAATATTTATTACTAATACTACTAAATATAAATATTTATAAAAAACAACTAAATAAATATTTAAAAAAAAAACAACAATGTGTTGATGTTTGCTTTTGAGCGATGATATAAAAAAATGTCAAGCAAGTTCCGAATTTGAGCAAATAATTAATTGATTCAATTAATATTTAATTGACAGCTTTTAAAATTTTAAACAAGCCGATTTAATTGAAAAAAGTAGGAAAATATTGTTTTCTGTGTATAGTTTACCCAGAGATGCCACATTTTTGAATTATGGGTCGAAAAAACATATTTTTTATTTTTAATAAAAATTATATCAAACTTGTAAAAAAGACCAAGTACGGTCTTGTTTACTCCCCTTTTTCATATTGTTTTAAACAAAACAAGTGTGAAATAAAAAGGAGAATAAAAGCAAAAAGCGTGTATAGAGTATCTTCCAAAGGTAGAGCTTGCACATAACGAACAAGTTTTCAATTTATTTTTTGATCAACGGTGATAATATTTAACTTCGAGCTCATATATTAGTTCTCATTTAGTGGGAAAAGTAGGTTATATGAATGTTTGATGCTTTGCATGGGATTGTCACTTCTTTCAAAATGTGTTCTGATGATGGGAACCTAGAAAATTCCCGAAATAGATCTATCAACACATTTCTGAAAGTGGTCAATTAATAAATTTGAAAACAATAACTATATAGATTATTTGTTAGGACAATATCCTAATAAAGAAATATAGAGTATGGCCTCGAACTTGAATAATTTTCATTTTCATTGCACAACTAAAGGTCGAAAAAAACATAATTTTTATTTTTAATAAAAATTATATCAAATTTGTTTAAAATATAGTGGAAAAAGGCTCTTCGGAAAAAGTCGCACAAAACCCGAATGATTTTGAATATCTTACAAACCTCAAGTACTCCCTCGAATAAATTAAATAGGCATTATTATGCACTATTTTTTGCTTAATATAACTACAATTCCTTAATAAACCGGCAGATTTAATTTTACTCGACATATTTTTTAAATAACAAATATACTTGAAAGTCTTCAGAGATATTTTGTAAATAAAAAATCTTAATTTATGGGGCAAACAGAACAAGACCAATTTTTGTAAAGCAAAATGTGGTTCAAAAGGGCCCAAAGAAGTAAATTTTTTCAATGTTAATATTGCAATTTTTTAGTTGCAGATAACGAAAATAATACTAAGAAAGTGCCATAGTACTTGGAAAAAATACATTTCAGAGTAAGTAGTAGTTAGTTTGTAGGTACAAGTGGTTAAGAATGTAGTACTTCCCTTAATTGCAAAAATTCCAAATATAAGAACAATATAAGCTCCCATCATTGGCTGGATTCACCTTCATCCAGAAAAAAATTTATTTTGTTCCAATAATAAAAAGTACTTTTTTAGAATTTCATCATTATCTTCCCTACTAGAGGAAATAAGTCAAAAGAGACCAAAAGAGCTTACAAAAAGTGAGAGAGAGAATTTAGTTTTTGACGAACGAGGGGAATTATCTTTGTGCTGATTGGTGGTTAGACCAAAAAATAACTGCTTTTTTGCTACCAATTTTAAAATTTGTTATTGTTCCAGCAGTTGTTGTTGTTTGTATGTAGTTTGTTGTTGACTAGTTGTGGTGTTTAACGATTGATCGTTTTTTACTAAAGATCGTGGCTTAAACGATCATGTTAGTTGTTGTTGTTGTATGTAGATGTGATGTTAGTAAGTAGTGCGTTTAACGATTTGTTTTAGTGCCCGTGGCTAAATGGCGTCTTCGTTGGAACTGAACAACAACAACAAAATATCAACATAAACGGGACGGGAGTTGTTTGCAGTAGTTAAATAAAATTTGAGTTGTGTTGAGAGAAAGAGTGTCTGAGTTCAGTAACCGCATTTATTGCGTGCATCTGTTCAGAAGTTGTGTGACGTTGTTGATGTTGTTGTGGCCGTGTATAGTCTTCAAAGCACTTGTTGCAAATGTTTCAGGTGCATCTAGCTAAAGTGTATGAGAGATGTGATGTGTTGAGATGGTGGTTTGGTGCATCACGAGTGGAGTTTTTTTTTTTGTCTTCACATCTTTCAGTACTTCATCTGTTAGTGTTGTTCTTTTAAACTGGCGCTTTATGGATATTTTAACATAATTTTATTCTGTGTTTTGTAGAATATTTCCTAAAGGGTTTTTTGTTGTAACAATTGTTGCTTCTGCAGGAGCTTATTTTCTTGCCCCCTCCAATATTTGTATTTTATTTACTACTCTTCGTTTTGAACTTCTGATGATGTTTGTTGCAACTTCTACTTAAAATGCGTTTTTAATAAACCGGTGTGTTGTTGCTGTTGTTGCTGTTGTTGCTGTGTGTTATATTAAATAGCCTTGCTACGGGCATCATACCGCATAAAAAAGTGAAATAAATTCACAAATCAAGCATTTTTTTTGGAATCGATCGATCATTTATCCCGGTTTTTATGTTGCAGCAGCATTTTGAAATGTAATGCAAACTTGCTGATATAGAACGTGATCATCATAAATGCAGGTTGACATCATTTGATTTTCATTCATGTTTTCAACGCACATTTGTGTTCTGTGATTGATTTTTTTTCTGGTTCTTCTTCTTTTTGTTGTATCTTTTCATTTAAAGTCATCAGCATTATTCCAGAACAAAACGTACAATTGAACAATCGAAAACAAAAAAGAACTAGTCACATCCTTTACCGGCATGTTGTTGTTGCATGGTCTCGTAATAATACTGCGTATATGGAATAATGTCTTGAACGTGGCGACAACACGGCGGTCTTACATTACATTTTGATTCCCGTTGATTTTTTTTTTTTTTTTTTTTGCAAAGATCATTTTTTAAAAACTGAATTCGTTTTTGCTGTTCAATTCTTCCTTCTTTTTAAGCCCCCTTGAGAGTGTAAAAGATAACGTTAAATAAGAGCATGCAGAAAAATGAGTAGTCTGGTACCGCACTAGTCAGCGCGTATAAACAACACAATTATAACGCCACACAACTTTCGAACAAAATATTACACATTTAACCAAGAAGGAAGTTAGCCTACCATGTGACCAACTGTTACCAATTAAATTGAAAAATATTTTCGCTATAGCACGTTTTCCACCACATCAGAAATCTGGCCAAAGTGTCACGAGAGCAGTGGCGTTAGCAATGTGAAAAAGGAGTTTTGGTAGAATTTTTATTATTACAAAATCTGGACTTCTATTGGGAATATTTTAAACATTTTATGTTCTAAATTTTTAAATTGTGTTCATGAATTTTTCTTGTCCCACTAGAAAAATTCCAAACAAAGATCGTTTTTCCAACTCAATTCAGGCTGGGTTTGATATATAATAGTTTTTAATTAACTTTAAGATTCATTTAACGAAAAGTATTACCGTTGAACCAGTTCGAGCTTCTTAAGAAGCAAAGGGAAAGCCGAATGTCAGCAGCCGATACTGTTTTCATGAAAGTACGTCGATCCCAGGATCCAACGGCGGGTTTTGAAAATAGCGTATATACCGACAGCTCAAAACTTCGTTGCGGTATAGGCTCTGGGGTTTTCTCTAGTGAGTGCAATATAGAGGGCTCTTTCAGATTACCTAATAACGGCAGTGTTTTAGGCGGAGAATATGGATATTAGAAAAGCTAGCGGAATATTTTCTCGGGGAGCCGTGTGCATATTCGTCGATAGCCTAGCGCTTATGTCATTGGGCTTGTACGTAACATCTCTCATTTTCATTGGTAGGTGTATGAAAGAACTGTCTATCCCAGCAAAACTATGGTAATGGGTGCGATAAAGTAATGCATTACCTTGTAATGCGTACTCCTTACCTATATCATTATTTTCCAACAAGAAGTAATGAGTTACCGATAATTGAACACTCATGGATTACCTTGTAATGATAACTCATTACATTTTACATTACTTCAAAACTTAAAATAATGACTTACCGATTATCAATTACATAATGCATGAATTATAAACGTAAAATAATTATTATTATATATTTTTGAAAATCTATTTATAGTCACATTACTTTGTGATTTTTTGTAGGCATGAGGGTTAGGTGTATATTTTTGATATCACGAACGAAAACACGAAGCACAACAACTCATTTACATTTTAAGCAATAAAATATTATATGTATCGATAGCTCAGTTGGTAGAGTTCTCGCCTAACTATAATTGTTAAATACCAGAGACCCCAGGTTCGAATCCCATCATGACCACGTAATTTATTTAATAAAAAAAAAAAGTTATTTATTTAATTAAAAAAAATATCTGTAAAAAAAATTTATTACGCATTTTTTTTTTATGAAAATCTATTTATAGACACATTACTTTTTCAGACCATGTAACCATATAAGCAACCAGTTACTTTACCCCCTACAAGGAAATGAGTCCACCCATTACTTTAATGCTCATCGCCTGTAAAATTCATATAGGAAGTAAGGTGTAATGTAATGCGTGAAGCCCTTGGCGATACATTACTTTACCCACGATTTGGTAATATGTGGTTTCGCTGGGATGTTAAGTTGCATTTCATGTATATAGGCAAGAAGGACACAGTTGATTATCTCCTCCATAATTTCATATCATATACTGAACGACCATATACTGTTATCTTAACCTTTCCGGTTGGGTATAGTTCTCCGGATAAGCATGCTCCTTGGCAACATTACACATAAAATCATCAGTCATTTACATCTTCTCTTAAGGAAAAACATATTTGGAATATCAGCCAAAAGAGTTTGGCCAAGCCGCCAAGACTTCATCTTCTGACCCTCCCATTTGGCTTCAATTAATGAAAACAAAAACAACAAGGAGACAGTTTTATACAACTTCCAGCCTATACACGATATCGCTATTATATATTTGGTCAAATTCGATAGCTCTGAAGAAAATGTGTTGAATTTCATTCATTCTACCGCTAATAATTTCAATTATCCCTTTTTCAGTGTTGAATGCAAAGCAGATGTGTTGAAGGTTCAATAAAGGTAAATCCATGGTGCTCAGACCAAAATTGTCATTAAATATAAGCTTTGCACTTCTAGTAACAAAGCTCATACATAAACGTCTTAACTTGTCTCAAAATACCAAAAGTATACAAATTTTGGAGACATTTGAGAATAGACATTTTAAAATCAGTTTTTAACCTTATAAGTTTGTATAACTATTTTGCAATTGGATTCCAATCCCATCTATTCCTCAACTTTATTTCCATTCAGACTAGTTCCAGAGCTGGTTCCAGGACACAACTATTCTTACTTTGGACAATTTAAAACAAAAAGAATTTATCCTTCAACTGGTTTTTAAAAAAAAAATGTTTGCAAAACCCTGATAGTTTTAGCAAGCAGCTACCTTCTAATGGGTAGAGTCACAAACAAATTCGTTTCGAAAAGGACAAACCCTTCGTAAGAAACTTAAAAAGCTTTTCTTCATTGCTTTAATATAATTGTAAATATCAAGAAAAAGATGTAAACTTGACGTTAGATCTAAATTTAAGATTTAAATATCGAATTGGACAAACGTATTCTATCCTATTGGAATAAAATATAGTATGTATATTAGGGCGGGTCGATTTAAAAATCGCTCAACGTTCAAGGAAAATCGTATTCTAAGGATCAAAATAAGAAACTTTGCCAAAGGAAACCATACCTCTAAAACGAATTTTGATGTCCCGACTTTTACCCGTAGGGTCAAATTTTGAAAAATCCCACTTTGATATTTTAGAAAGTAGGAGGAATCTCTCCAAGATTATGTGAACTACTTCTTCTCCGGGAGACGCGCTAGCAGATTTATGCACAATTCATCATTCTAGGTGCCCGTTTAGGTGTTAAAATTGAAGTGGAAAGAGGGCCTTTTTAGCCGTGTTTTTATAGCAAAATGGACAAATCTCGGGATTGAGATATTTCAGAAAGTAGGAGGAGTCTTTCAAAGATTAGGGTTTCTATTTCTTCTCCGGAAGACGCTCTAGCAGATGAAATTATATTCGATTGGGTTGGACTCGATTATGGCACTCTAAATGGGTCAAAGTGGGATTTTTCAAAATTTGAATCATCAGAATTCGTTTTAGAGGTATGGTTCCTTCGTCAAAGTTTCTTATTTTGATCCCTAGAATACGAGTTTCCTTGAACGTTGAGCGATTCTTTTGCCTCCATACAAATCGACCCGGCCTAATGTATATAAAACCTTAGCTATTTTATTACAATGGCCGTTGTTTATACTCACAAGAACTTTTCCATAAAAGTTCAATATTTATTTAAAACGTTAATCCGTAAAGTTGTATCAATTGAATGTGCAGTTAAATTACCAGAGAGATATAACTATTCTGTCTGTTATTTAATAAACAAAAACCAGGACTTTTGGTATTAGTTAAAATATTTAGTTAACATTTTTTATTTAAAACAAAAAGTTGTTATATTATATTATGAATTGAAATAACCGAATATTGTGAGAGTATTAGTACCGTGACTTTGGCGTTGTAAATAGAACCTTACGATTAAGATTAATTATTTACCTACACTGAGAGAATTTCCTGCATGATATCAATGAATTTTTACATTAGATCTACGAAATATCACTGGAACTCGACCATTGAAACTTTTCATTAAATTAATGCAGTTTTTCACAAAATTAAACAAAAAATTTAATTTAAGTTAATAAATATTTCATATGACTAATAAAAAAGTTTCATTAAAAATAATTTCATTAAAACTATGAAGCTTTTTCACAAAGGTGAAGAATTTTTTCATGCATAAAACTTTAATAGTTTAGTTAACAAATTTCATTAAAACTCGACCAAGAAATTCTTCCTGTGGATCAACCAGCATACCAAATATTGACTGACAAGGAATGTCTTCCAACGGACCACCTCATATTATTGATGAAATTTGCGCCCCATAGTTTATTATGAATAATTTTCGCAAAATAGAATAGATGGACAGCTAAAATTACACATCATCCTGATTTTATCTCAGTTATATTATATCCCAAATATCATAAGAATCGATAGGTGAAAGAGTTTTCTTGTGAGAGCGCTGAGGCAAACTAGTTTGCACATTGATTCTCAATCATATATTTTAAAGATGGTTTTGCTAAAATGTAACATTTGCTAAAATGTAACATTTGCTAAAATGTAACATTTCGTCCTTCGTCCTGTCAGTGGTAGAAATATTTCCCAGCAAACAATAACTATCTACACCTCTGTAACTATCTCATAGATTTGTTTTGGATTTTTCAAATACTATTGACAATGTTGGTGATGGGTCGATGATGCATGTGCGTCAAAGCACACTTGTTCGCCCTGTCATTTGTTGCCAAATAAGTCGATAGCCAACTGTTTTTAAGACAATTTTTTCACTCGTTTTCTTTTGACAACACATAACATAATACAATAAACGTATGTAAGAGTTGGACCTAACTAACCAGCCAGTTAGCAGCTTTGCCAAACCCAAGTGTAACCAAAGATGATAGTGCTCTACATCTGTTTCCGATTAGCTTGGGAATTCTTTGCCTTGGTAATGCCAAAGTAACGATAACTTTTTTTTTTGTACAATTTAATACGAACCACTTTATCTTTTTAAGGCAGTTAATGAAGTTTGGTTGTTTGTTTGGTTTTTCATCATTCCATCATCTTGTCTAAAACAAATAGAAAAACTTCGTCATTATGTGACCATCCAATCATAGCATATGACCATCCTAAATATATGCGCTCTCTTCAATTTCAAATCGTCAAAGAAACCTTTAAAAAAAAAAAAAACATGTCTATTTGAAATCCACTTTATGGAGTTCAGTTGCATTGAATTCATGACTACAACATTTACCAAGTTAATTAGCCACCTTAAGAGTGTTGCTGCTGAGGTGTGAAAATATTTTTGCTATGGAATCTTGTAATAGCATTTGATAATTAAATTAGATTTCACCATTTTTGGTTCATGTATTCATGTACTCCACTCAACTCGTACGAGATGCATGCAGTGAGTGTTGCAGCAGTAACAGTGAATTGTGCTGTGCAATTGCTGGCCCCTCTCTGTGTGTGTTGTTGCCGCCTTGTTGCAGTTTCTGCAATTTAATACACTTAAGATCGGCCGTAAACACCAGAGTTGTTTTTGCATTTATGGCAGTATTTAACAACATTTAATTACTTAATATTAGTATTGCTATAAATTAGTGTCGGGTTATGGTAACAAATTTTTTTTTTTTTTGTTGTAGCAGCATCATCATCAGTAGTTGTTGTAGCAGTAGTAAAGATGGAAGTGCAACAAAATTTAAGAAGACGACAGACATGCAGAATGAATGTAAGTTATGCAGTGAGAGTACACTGTGATATGCTTCAAGTACAATGTCTAAATGCATGCATGCTTTATGTTCACACCAATCTCGTGTATTAAGTAAAGGGTGATTTTTTAGCAACTTTCTTTTTGGCAACACTGTTTTTGGCAGCTCAGCTGTTTTCGTGTAACATTTTACTGTTAAACATGTTCAGTTTGGTCTATAATTTAACCATGAATCGACTTACAAACGAACAACGCTTGCTGATTATTGAATTTTATTATCAAAATTCATGCTCGGTTAAGAAAGTGCATCGTGCACTTCTTCCAATTTATGGTCAGTTTGGGCGACCTTCTAGGCGGCTATTCGGAATCTTGTGACCAACACGCATACGTAGAGTGCGGACAGAGAAAAATTTCGAAGCTGTATCCGCCAGTGTTGTTGATGACCGTGAATTATCGATTCGGCGCCGTTCGCTGCAATTGTGTATCAGTTACTCCACTACGTGGACAATTTTGATGAAGGATTTGGTGTAAAACCTTTTAAAATACAGCAAGAATTGAAGCCACACGATCTACCATAACGTCTAACTCTTCACTTTTTTATCGGAAAATTGTGTTCAGCAACGAAGCTCATTTCTGGTTGAATGGATACGAGAACAAGCAAAATTGCCGTATTTGGTGTGAAGAGCAGCCAGAAGCATTGCAAGAACTGGCAATGCATCATGAGAAATGCACTGTTTGGTGTGGATTATGGGCCGGTGGCATCATTGGACCGTACTTTTTCAAAGACGATAGCGCTACCGTGCTATGATTACTAATTTTTTTTTTTGCCCAAAGAGCTGGACTTGGGTTACATGTGGTTTCAGCAAGACGGTTGCCACATGCCACATAGCACGCGAAACAGTGGCCCAATTGAGAGGCGAGTTCAGTGAACAGTTTATTTCACGTTTGTTGTGGTCAGTTGGTCGCTTGGATCGTGCGATTTAACGCCTTTAGACTTTTTTTTTGTTGGGCTATGTTAAGGCTCATGTCTATAGGGACAAGCTCGCAACGGTTGACATACTCGAAGCCAATATTGAAAAATTTATTCGTGAGATACCGGCCGATATGTTGGAGAGAGTATGTCAAAATTGGACCCAGTGTATGAACCATTTCATGCGTAGCCGCGGTCAACCTTTACATGAAGTCATCTTTAATCATTGAATTATATAGAACGTTCTATCGACTCAAATAAAAATTTCATACATTTCTCTAAATTTTATGTATTTTTTTTAATCATATCCAAAAGCTCTTAAAAATCACCCTTTATTTTTTTCTTTTCAATTTTAACTAAACTATATATTAAAAAACTGCCATGATTTTTAACGGTTATCACGATTTCCCAAAAAAAAAAAAATCAAGAAATTGAAGGCTGTGTTAAATTAAAATCAATTTTACACCAACTTTTGTAATTTTAAAGTGTGTAAATGGTTAATGTTTAATTGCTTTTAACTGAAAGATGAATTTCCAAGAAGTAACAAGAATTTACAATACATAACCAGTCAAAAAGTTTTATATAAATTAAAAATGTTTTCCAAATGTTTAATTTCGAAAACGTAGTGCATGCCGTGCAAATAGTATAGGACTAGCTTAACATCCCGATACTTCGTTACCGGTAGGTTTAAGTACAGGAATATATTTAGAAGAAAACTTAATTCTCTTGCAGTGGAATTTTCAATTTAAGGTTTTAGACTTAAACTTATTTTTACTTTTTATCTTTTAAGCCCCCGTTTACCAAGATTTTAATGCATGACTTTCGTGAATAAGCCCATTCGTCAAGAAACACATATTTTAAGTTTCAGCTATTGAGACCAGGGAATTTGGGCAGGACGTTAAAGGGGCGGCTTTATCTTTTTGTACACCCCGTAAACATTTCCAAAAATACCGTCTAAGAGTACAAGCAAAAAATAAGTTAGTAGAAAAGTTAGTAAAACCCCAGAAAAAAATTACACATTCCAAAAAGAAGGTGATGCCCACACTTGCTTACATATCTCATTGCCAAATTTAGTAACTGCAATACCAAACTCATTCCAACGATAGAGTCAAAAAAGCAAGTAGTATTGTAATCAATTCTTTAAATTTAAACCAGAAAGCATGAACTCAATAACAAAGTAATTATTTACTTAAAAGAAAATAACAATGTTATTAACTTATATGTATAACTTTTTGTACTCAAGAAGTAATCATATACTTTTTCTTAATAAAAGGACGTTATTGCAAGTAGTTCCTAATTTTGAAAAGAGAAGTTA
Organism: Delia radicum; assembly: GCA_021234595.1. NCBI lineage: Eukaryota > Metazoa > Arthropoda > Insecta > Diptera > Anthomyiidae > Delia > Delia radicum. The sequence continues at coordinate 277,559,249 of CM037851.1, read as the reverse complement.
TAAAATTTTAAAGAATTTATCTCATATATTTTTTCAAACAAATTTTTATTTGCAGGAAAATAATACTAAAAACAGAAATAGCATGTTGCCTAAATTTTGTTAAACTGTGGTTAGGTATAAATTAGGGAAGCGCACGTGAGCAGAAAATTGTGGAGTGGAAGTTGAAATAACTGACGTTATCGTGAGTGAGTGTAAAAAAAATTTCGAGGGTGATTGTGCGTGAGTCATATTTTTGTTTTTCAATTTTGAATCGTTCTTTTTTTTTTTGAAAAATTTATATTTTCGTGGTTTATAGCTCCAAAATTATGACAAACCCATGTTATAATAACACTTCGATGTTTCACTTTTTAGGATTTTATTTCCGTATGAGTTTTGATCGTTATATTTGAGTGACTTAGGAGAATCACGTGTGAGTAAAAGTAGAATTTACTTATGGAACTATTTCCTTTTTTTTAAATGTAAGTACTTCTTATTTTTTCTAGGGAACTATTTATTTATTTTTTTTTTGTGTAAGTACTTCGTAGTTTTACAATGGAACTATTTCTTTATTAAAAAATGTATGTAGTTCTTAAAAATATAAAGTAAATGGTTCTTCGGTAAAAAAAATAATCAATTCTAAAGAATCAATTATTTTAGTCTCACGCCCTGTTAAAAGAATCGAGTAGGTAATCTAGTAAGGAATGCGTTCTGCCCAAAATGCTTGATTACAAACCCGCTTACCTTTTTGGAAATTTTTTGCTGGGACGTCTTGCAAATCAGGTATACTATTTCTCACGAATTTTTTGCTGAAATTGTGTTTTCAGCTAAAATTTTAGTTATACTTATTCAGCACTTAACAGTTTTGAACTAATGTTTTACTAATTTATTTTGCAGAAAAAATTATGCTAATACTAAAAATTATGCTATACTAAGCCCACTAATAGTGTGTACGAAACCCAGATTTAAAGATATACGCGGAATGAATGCATGTCAAGATGTAGTGGAGACAAGGAAATGATAATAAAAACTACAACTCCTGTAAGATATATAAAAAAGTCAAACATGGAAGATTTTGTATATGCTTTTCATACAAAAAGGCGCCAATAAAATGTATTCATATAAATTGTTGCTTTAATAAACTCAAATATTGTGTAGAGCCCGGCTTGTCAAAGAAATTGATTATTATTTAAACTAAAGACATTTAAATTTAATAAAAACAAAATGTGTATTTGTAAACGAAATTTGTATAGTGGTAATCTATGAAATGTGAAAAAATTCCAAACTAATATACCTTCAGGTAGACAGACTAAAGCGAAAGAGAAGTACACACATCGTAGGTAATTTTTTATATTTCTTTTCTCAGTTTGCAAAAAAAAGGTTGTTTATGTGTATGTCATAGTTTTTTATTTTGTTTTTAGAATTATCTAAGGCATTTATCTTCAGTCCAAATTGTCATCTTTTAGACAACCATGGCACAGTAAGATAAAAATTTCTGAAAATAATTTGGAACAGGCATAAGTGACGTGCTTAAGTTTTGATTTAGAACATTTCAAACCCCAGGGGGGGTAGTAGAGACCAAATTTGGTCCGACTCAGGTCCAGTTTTTTTGCAAATAGCAGGACGAAATCGGGGCCAATTTCTTTTTTTTTTATAATATTGGTTATTTAACTAAATAAATTCTTGATTAAACAAAGAAAATTAAAAGAATATCGTGTTCCACTCAAAAACTTACATTTGTTTAAAGTAGAAATTAAAATAAATCAAATTTTTGCGATTTTTTTCCCAAAAAGGCCCAATATTCTTTTATCTCCACATAAATATTTTCTTTCTGAAGTGCGCATACTATTCTGAAATGCCTTTTTATATAAAGCGAGCTTTGTTAAAAAAAATTTTGATTTGTATATACTTTTGCCCCCAGCCGCTTCTAAAGTTGACACATTTTTAAGGCAAATATCAAATTTAAACCACTGTTAAAAATTTTACACGCCTCCAATTAGGTAGCGGAAGCTGTTGAAGATACTCTAAGACATACCTAATATATTGGGTAAGTCTCTTCCAATCGCCGCTTTAAATGTAGACATGGCAGCAAAAATGTAAAAATCCAATTTTTTTATTTTTGGGAGATGAGGGATTGCTTACAGCAAATGATGAATTCGTTCATAAATTTCACACTCTTGACTTAAAATTCTATTTAATTCTAAAAAATCAATGGCTTATGTCTATTAATAACTATTTTATTGAATATTTTATTGAAAATCACTGATGAGCCTGTCCATAAAAAGGCAGAAGAAACTAATCTAGTCTGATTTCAAAAATAATAGTGTTAAATACTAAAATACGTTATAAAATTTGCCCTGTGGCGATGTCTCAACTTAATAACGCAAAAGTTGTCAACCCTGAATGTTAAAAACCATACGTCAATCTGGTAACGTTGTGAAATAGAGACGGAGGAATATTTGTGTTTGTTGGTCCACTTCTGAGTATAATATACAATAACAGCAAAAGCTAATAGGAAAGAAAACTGCAATTTAGCTACATTAGATTCAAAACCATACTTGGGTGTGATCGTTAACGGTCTTGACTTGGTATTGTTACGTTTGTAACGTAAGATGAGCGAAGGTTTGATTCATACAGCCGCAGGTTGTTGAAAAATTTATCATATAGAGACAATCTGACAATTATAAGACAAAAATAATAATACAATTTAAATGGAAATCACTGATGAGGCCTTTCAATTAAAAGGCAGAAACTAGTCTAGTCTGATTTAGAAATTAATAGTGTTTATAATTTTTGAGAAAAACGTTTATTCTTCTTCTTAACCTCAACATTTCTAAGTTAAAATTTACATTTTATTAACAAAAACTGAAATTTTTACCTTCCTATTATCCCCAAGTTTTTGTTCTACCAAGAGTGCTAAATCGGAGTCTTTTTAAAAATGTCGTAATCTACAGGCAATTTCCTATCCAACGATAGCAAACAATTTTTACTTGACACTGTAATTTTTCGAAAAACGGCATATTTAATTGTATCCTACAATATTTTTGGATTTTCAGAATTAAAATAAAAAATTAAGTAATGGAAAAGTGACATTTTTGTTTTAAAATCCATAACATCATACTAAAAATTTTAATATCAATTGGAAATTTTTCTTTGAAAATATCTATTAAGATTATCTTTAATTAACATCACAATTTAAAATATCAAACTGCGAAAATTTTAGTTTGACATACAAATTTTTAATTGTTTAGCACATCAATTTAAATTTAACTGTAAGTTAAATTTAAATTGGGTTCTTAGTAATCGGACTATAATAAATAGCCCCTTGTATTCAATTTGACAAATTTATTTTCACTTATATCAACTCAATGTAATTATATCAAATTATATCAAACTCAATGTAATATAATCCACAATTTTCGGATCAAATTGTATTTCAATTGTATATAAGTCTATATCAAATTGAATATATTTCGTTGTTGCATCATATACTTTTTTTTTAAATCGGGTTTTGTTAATATTGTGCCATGTATGGAATCTTACATCATTATATCATCATATCTTCAGTAGCATTTTATATCTTACACCATATATAAACATATCTTATTTCACACACAAAAAAAATTTTTTAAAAGACAAATGTCACCATATTATAATATATGACAATGTATTATTATGCAGCAATACTGAAAATTATAGCGCACTTACACAGAAAAAACTAAAAAACGGGTTTCAATTAAAAAACTAATTGAATCAATTAATATTTTAATTGATTTTGCACCTATCACGGAAATGATAATGATAATAATTAAAAAGAAAAAAAGCTATAAATAACTATCTTCAAAAAAAATTATGATACTCAAAAACAAAAGTTTGTGAGCGATATGTTGGTGTGTGTGTTTTTGTTAACGCTGAGTCTGTTTGTGTGTGCGTTTGTTTTGTTTGGATTTTATACTGAAATTCTATTTAAGCTACAGTGTATGAAAAAATAATTTGAGAATTATGTCTAAAATAAAATATGTACTTATATATTTAAAAGTCAATTAAAATATTAATTGATTCAATTAAATATTTGTTTAGAATCAAATTTAATTCAAATCAAGTCTTTTATTAGATATTTTAGGTTGATAATTTTTCCTGTGTACTAATCCGCATTTTGTTGTTCTAATATAACGTTAACAACTTATTAAAAATTTATAATTTCTGGCTTTTAAAAATAAAATTTAATTGAGAATTTAAAAATGTGGATAATTATTTATTTCCTTAACTTTGAAGATTAAGAAAAATGCAATTAGGTGGCCTTACCTATAAAAGTTTGTGTGTCAAAATTACAGCGCACTTTAATAGAATCTGAAAAAAAAACTCATAATATGGTGAAATAATTTGGTATTTCGACTTTTATAATTTTCCATTTTTATTTATATTTTTAAATAAAAGCTTTTATTTTGGGGGAGGAACTGTCCCATTTTCCCTCCTACTGGATACACGCCTGTAATCCATAGTTAAATTTAATATTAATTTATTCTAGAGATCTTTCTGAATCCACCATTAAGTTAAAATATTCTTTAGTCCTGCGAGATTTATGAACCCACGATTTAGAAACTAATACATTGATTATTACACGATTATTTCGATTTAAGAGTTGCAAACTAAAAAAAGCGAAGTGTTGAAACACCCTAATAGCCACTATTAGATCTCTAGAGGCATTGCAAATTTAAACATATTGCTAAATAGAAACCCCTAAAGATTAACTAGATTTGAAAGCGTCTTAAGACTATCATCCAGTTTACTTTTCTTGAAGCTTTATAGCCAAAAAAAAAAATATAATGAAGATAACCCGTTAACAGATATTATGACTGATTTTGTCAGAAATATCAATATTAAAACTGACTTCTAAAGAAACAAAGTCTTTAGTTGTAAGTTCTCTAAAGAAATTCCTTCACGTCCATTTGAATAGATATTTTAAAGAGAAACCATAGTAAAGTCCTCCGAATATATCAAACCTAACAAGAATCTTAAATAAGTTCGAATACCAGCAAACAATTCATTCACAGATTTTTTTTTTTTTTTTATTTAATTCAAAAAAAGTATAAACTCAATTTATAACGATTTGACAACTTGTTAAAACATAATTATGCAAATCTTTAAACAACACTATACAACAACAAGCAACAACAATTTCTCAAAACTGTCAACACCAAAAAAAAAAAAATAATAATCACAACTGAGAAAAAAATCTTAAAGAAACTTAAAACCTAAAAAAAAACCTCCAGATGACAAATATAAAACAGTCAAATGAACACCAATGAAGAATAAACTACAAAAAAAAGATTTGAAGAAAACAAAAGAAACCGACAGAATAAGGTAACAATATTAAAAAGACCAACCAACAAACCGATAATACAAACACTAAAAAAAATGTTACTCGTACCAAATGGTATGGATGGGGCCAAAAAACACATACAGCATCTTCACTCTAAACTAAACCAATAGAGTATGGACCAAAAAAATTTTAAAAAAAACCCAACATAAATAAAAGACAGTTATAATAATACTATGGGAATGTTCCCTAATGTGGCCTACATCTGAGATATATAAAAAAAAAAAAACTAAGTAGAATATTCCGAATACAAATACATCCGCTTGTACACACTGACAAAAGTTTATTGTACCCACAGAGAAAAAAAATTAGCTATAGCCAACTAAAATTCGGTTACTACGACTCAAATTCGGTTATTACGAATTTTCAGATGGTTGGCATAACTTAACATTAGTTCCCCAAGGACGTGTGTTGGGTCCACTGTTTTTTACATTGTATTTAAACGACATGCAAAATTTGCAACTCTTTGGAAAACTAATAATGTTTGCTGATAACGTTAGTGTTTTTTATCCTTATAAAACAATTGATTTATTGAAGGAAACATTTGGTAACCGCATAGTTTCACGTTTCGGACCCGTGAATTGGCCTCTAAGATCGTGCGTTTTAACGCCGCTGGACCATTTTCTGTGGGGATATGTGAAGTCGCAAGTCTGCATCGCTATATACGGCCACAAATGTTGGAAAAAGTCATCGAAAATTGGACCTCCAAATTAGACTACGTCCGAGCCAGCCGTGGCGATCATTTGCCAGAAGTCATATTTAAATAATAATACCATAAGATTATCTTTCGAATAAAGTAAATTTCATGTAAATTTCAAAAATGCATCTTTGTATTATTCCATTTCAAAGTTCTATACCTCGATATAAAAAACTCCTTTTATTTGCATAGCTAATCTACATTCAGGGAAAAAAGTTTCATCATATTAACGAAAACGTTTCATAAATTATTTGTCATGAATTATTAATCATATTTATGAAGTTTTTATAAACACAACGAAGAGTTTTATAAAAATGAGACAAATATTTTATAGATCATCATCATTTCATAAGCCTTGGCAAATATTTATTTGCAAAAATCCATTCTGGCCTTTTTTCAGGCACTTTTTTAAATTTCCAAAAAAAAAAATATAAAAAGGACTACAATTGAAGGGCTTATTGTAAAAACTTGATAAGCCACATTTATATTTTTGTTTGTTTTTGCCTTTTAAAGGTTAAAAAGATGCAGAAAATATGACCTTCGCAGGACTTTTATACTCTAGGTACTTGCAATAGGTGTTTAAGCAAGACTTCTATTAAATATTAATCAATTGATTTCTAAACAGCGAAAATCCATAAAACTATAAATGTGGCTTATCAAGTTTTTACAATAAGCCCTTCAATTCTATATTCATATTTTGATAACGAAATACAATAGTTTACTTCTGTGTTAAAAATTTAATATATTATCAAAATCTGATCGATCGAAACAAGTGTTTACCAATCACATAAAATCGAAAATATGCTGAAATTTACATTATCACTTGAAACATAATTGAGGCAAAAACAACTCTTTGAAGTTATTTTCAATTTATAACGAGCTTTCAACCTCCGTATATTTACAAAAATAAAGCAAATCAAACATATTAGCTAGGTTGATACTAGTATTTCGATCTGGCTAAAGATCTCATCAGAACCCGAAGTTTTAGAAAAGCTAGAGCCTCCTAATAGGCAGAACTTTAACAAAAAACCTATTAATAATCAATTTTGCTCCATTCTTGTCTTCTTATTAATCAAGCACGTGGTTAGGTCTTTTCCTAACAAGCATCATGACGTTACTAAACTTTGAAGACCAAAAATGTTCTATTTATATAAAAAAATGTTTAGTGTGTACTCTGGCTCAAGTAATATTTTTTACAGTTATATTAGTTTTTTGTTTTTATATACATCGAGATTATTTTTATGTTATTTTCAATTTATAACGAGTATACTCTCAGGAAAATTCGGCTGTAAATATTTGTAGTTGTTTGAGCAGTAATACAGTAATAGTAATACAGTAATAAAGTACACAGTAAAGTAGTTGTTTGCGTAGTAATACAGTATCTGAATTTTAAAAGGGCTTATATCTGGTACCAGATCTGGACAAAGGGATTATGGAATCTTTTTAGATACGAACAAATTTGTCACCCGATATGATCCAATATGATCAGATCTGCTCATATCTGGGCACGAAAATTATCCAATATCCCTTATCCCATAAAGTGTATTACAAATGCCATATTTTATCATATATGATCAGATCTGGGACCAGATATATTTATATTCAATCATATTTAATCATATTCAATCATATCTAATTACATCTGATCAGAATTAATCTTTTACACGAGTTATATGATTGAGTTAAATATAGATCCGAATGAAAGCAAAGAGTGATGTTACAGTTCGGATTGGCCCGAACTGTAACACCTAAAGATAAAGATGAATTAAGCTCAATTATAATCTTTCAAAAATATTAACAAAATCAAATAGTGCTGCAATTGTTGAGTTTTTTTTTTTTGTTTTTTTTTTTTGTTGAATAATTGGATATTTTAAAATTTAGCTTAGTTTCTAAAAATCGGACCTTTAAGTCAAAAATTTTTTATAGTTTCATAAATTAGGCCTTCAGTTGAGTATAGTAAAGTCTGTAACTGTTCAAGGACATTTTAAAAATTAAATTGCTAAAAATGTGATATTTTCGGCATTGGTCTCTGTGCGAAACGTTTTTTTTCTCCAAAATGATTAAAGAAAAAAAAAAAATTGTTAGTACAGAATCGCCCATATTGTGATGCCACCTAGACAAGTTATACCCCTACTAAGCAAATACTATATACAAATTACAACGATAACAGTCACATTGCTTTATATTTTATAAAAATAAAAAATCGTTATACTACAAAAATTCGAAACAATTTAAGTGTTTTTTATAAAATACAAACTGAAATAGAACATATTTTGATTTACTCGATTAAACGACCAAAATTGTGCGAGTTATTCTTTATTCGAAATTGGCCCATTTTATTTACTTTGATTAAAATTCATCATTTATTCGAGTAAACGGTTAACCGATTGAATACCCTACTACATAGTACCAAATTTTAAATCAATATCTTTAAAATAAAATTTTTGTCGTTCTAATTTGTGCCAAATGTGATACTGTGCAGCGGTTCAAAGTTATGAGTAAAAATGTGAAGGCACTTCTAAATTTTCCATACAAATTGGTGCATAATACACTGTATATTAATTAGTTCAATTTCATGGTAGACACTGGTGTACAAAAGATGGCGTCATATTTTTCCACCAGACGCTAATTTTCTTTCAAATTCAAATCAAATTTCTATTTCATCTCAAACAATTTTTTTCCACCAAAATTTTTATTCGCCAGTAAAGTAGTTTTTTTCACCTCAAAAAGTTGTTTTTAATACAGAAATATATATTTACATCCAAAAAAGTATTTCATCTCAACAAAATTGTGTTCAGCTCTGAAATGTTTTTTTTTTCATAATTATTTTCTGTTTCAGTTGTAACATGTACCCACACTGTGGAGGATTTAAAAAAAATATTGGAAAAAACAAAATTTAAAGCATGTATTAAAATTGTGAATTAAATTCTTACCGCTTACAAAAATCCAACTTGGAAAATTCTTTAAAATTTGTTAATTATTCACATGTTGTGGTTACGAAAAATTATACTCTATATTGCGTTTTTTGCAACGACACATTAAAACCGAGAATAACGTGTGCATTCAAGTCGAAACTTATTTATAATAGTTATAGCGGAAATTAAACTCGATGACAGTTAACAGATTTGATTATGCAACAACACGAAAAAGCGAAAGGTCCACTTTAGGCAACAGGTCACAATATGGAACATTCCCTTACACCAAAAAACAAAAAAAAAAACAAATGCTACAACAAAATGATGACAACACTAACAAAACGATTTTAAGTTAACGAGTCAACACAGATAAACAAACAGCAACAACTTCAGCAACAACAAAATACACTAAACCAAAAAAGTGACAAACGATGCGAAATCAAAAATTTACTACAACAAACTTTTTATAAACCAAAAGTATATGGAAACACCAACAATAATAGGCGACAATATTGACAACAATACTAACACCAACACCAAAGACTTTTTTGTTGTTGCCCAAAGTTTAACACACACAGCCACACGCAGTTTCTTTTGGTGGTAGAACATTTGTATGTGTTTTAACATCTTGGTAAAATATTCGTACGTATTAACAATGGCCATAACCACCTGTAAGTTGCAAGTTTAAAATACGGTCATTGTTTAGAAAACTAAAGCAGCAATTGGTTAAGGAGACGTATTAAAGTTTTGTATGATTGTTTTACAA